>JAHBCN010008388.1:0-38989 GCA_019359885.1 Listronotus oregonensis | reverse complement strand
AAAACACGACTCATGATATAAAATCTCTTAAGGTCCAAAATTGACTACGGAGGCATCTGTTACGATTCGGCAAACAAAACAGTTTTAAATGTATTAAACACAATATGAACAAAGCATAAAGAATTGCCATAGGAACGTACAGAACAAGCCCCATAACTAGATTCAGCAGAAGCATGAACCCCAATTCACATGAGGAGAATGTATTTAAGTCTTAATTATCCGCTAATTTTCTAAATAAAATAAATTTTTTTAAAATTAACGTTTCGGCTCTCTAGTATGAGGCCTTCATCAGAATTTGCAATACAAAAAAAAAAAACACAATAGAGTGGACTAATTACAAAAATTAATATAGTTCCTTTTATTATAGAGATTTTAAGTAATCATTGTTAAAATTCAACATAAACACATTTTTTAAACGATCACTCAAAACGATTATTGATAAAATATTACAAACATAGCGACACAAATTAAAATTTCTTAATAAAAGGATCAGCCGTTATGAGTATTTTTTTTTTTTTTTTTTTTAATTTAAAATTAAGGAATTTATTTCTTTGTAACAATTACGATAGCAATCTATGGTATATTAACAAAAAATTGTTAATCCACTGCATTAAAATTACGGAGTTTTTTAAAGTTTTTTCATGGTTGAGTATAATTTGATGGTTTGGAACAGGTGGCAGCATTTAGAGATTTAAGTATATTTGTTGTTAAAAAAATTTTTTTTTAAATATGTTATTCTTATTATTATCTAAATTTAAGAGTTACGTAATATCTAAAATCAACTGAGTAGATTGTAGTATAATTTGCTTAAATTTTTGTATCGTTTTTGCGTTTACTGTATGATATAAAGTCCTATTTTTAAAAACAAATTCGAGATATCCCTTCCCCCAGACGAGTCTGGTCGCTACGACGCGAGAAAAGGAGGAAGGAAGACAAGATAACACCTAAAAGAGAGAGAGAGGCCCCCAATAACCACTAGTCATGACAGATGCCTCCCTTCCGGAATAAAATTACCCCCTCAATCACCGGACATTGAAAAGCCTCTTTACTATCAAACATCTATATGAAAAATTATAAATTAACAACCAATCACGCGTTTAAAACCCGTGCGTATAAAAATTGCGTAATTTAATATTATTAAATTACACTTTATTGGGTAGCTGTTATTTAAAAAACAGGGCTGTTATTTAAAAACAGTTTTTATTCCAAATAACAGTGCTGTTATTTAAAAATACAGGGCTGTTATTTAAAAATACAGGGCTGTTTTTGGGGAAAAAAGGCTGTTTTTGGAAAACAGGGCTGTTATTTGAAAATAGGGGTGTTTTTGGGAAAACAGTGCTGTTTTTAAAAAGCAGTGCTGTTATTTAAAAAAGGCTGTTTTTAAAAAACAGTGCTGTTTTTGGAAATTCAGGGCTGTTAAAAAAACAGTCTGATATTTAAAAAAAGGTGCCGTTATTAAAAAACGGTGCCGTTATTTGAAAATACAGTGCCGTTATTAAAAAACCCGTTATTTAAAAAAAAAGGGGTGTTATTTGAAAAATACAGGGCTGTTATTTAAAATACTGTTTTTAAAAAGGGGCTGTTTTTGGAAATAATCGAATAAACTTCTAATTTTCCATTGCATTTATTTTATGAAAATTAATACTGTAATATTCTGTGAGTTGAAACCCCTTTATGGTAGAAATAAAAATTTGTATGATTGCATTTTGTTTATTTATTTTCAAAATATACAGTTAAACAAAGCCCTTCTGACCTCATACCTATAAATGCTGATGGTAAGTCGTAATAATGTAATAAACTTACTAAATGATTGTTTCAAACAATTAGTGAAACATCTATTCCGTAACTCCTATATTAATGTTTCCTTAAAAAATTTAAATACTAATGATTTGTCTAACTATTTATTGAAACGTATATTCCTTAAATTAAATACTAATGATTTACTTAAAAAATATTTAAAGATATAGTTTGTACTTTAATCTTTTTTAAAAGCTGTATAAGAAAATTTTTAAATTGTATAAATGTTTTTAATTAAGGCTTTTCTATTTTTTTTTCCGAAAGTCTATAATTTGATAGAGGGTGGAGAAAAAAATTTAAAATTTTTTAAAAAAATTATTTCAATCATGATAAAAAAAAAAGAAGTTATACGTAGTGATGCCAAAAGGGTTTTTGCCAATATTAAATTTGGACCATGTATGTTTTAACATCTTGAGTTAGAATAAAAAAAAAAATTTTTAAACTTTATAAATAAAAAATTATACATAGTTGCCAAAAAAAGGTTTATGCTTATATTAAATTTAAACATCAAATATGTATGTTTTAACATCCTGAATTAGAATAAAAAAAAAATTTCTAAATCTGTTAATAAGTAAAAAGTTATATATAGTGTTGCCAAAAAAGGTTTAAGATAATATTAAATTTAAACATCAAATATGTATGTTTTAACATACTGAATTAGAATAAAAAAATTATTTCAATCGAATATTAAATAAAAAAAAAATATACATTTTTCCAAAAGGGGGTTTATGGTAATATTAAATTTAAACGACAAATACTTATGTTTTAACATCCTAAATTTGGGGAAAAAAAAGATTTTTTGTGTATTTGCCCATAATTTACACACTTTTAAATGTATTAGTTTAATTTTACCCGTTATTTGTTAATTAAAACCAGAATAAAATATTTCTATCAATTGATTTGTATAATTTTTAACCCCGGTTGTGTATTATGGGTTAAGAAACATATTTAAATAAAATTTCTGGGGGAGCAACCTTATTTTTTAAGATATTAACCGAGCGCTATGAGCTTGTTTGAGTCAGCCTAATTTTATTTGATATACCGCTGATTACCCGGTAACTTGAATGTTTTTTAATTTTATTTTAGATATGTTAGCCGCTATTTTTGCATTCGGTGGCTGTGTTTTTAATTAATATAAAATTTTTATTTTATCCACGTTAGGCTTAAACCATAAATATATGTGTATGGGATTGCAAACTTATATTTCATCAATCGAGGTTTTAACTAGACCTATCCTTTATGTTTGATGTAAGATACGGAATAATTGACAACGGCCAATTTTTTAATAATCAATGCATAAAGGTTGCTTATTAAACAACGTTTCTATATTTAACCAGTATCATCATCATCGGGGTTTTTTAATAACGCCATATGTTTTAGTAAAAATTTGGAGGGCCATACTTTTAATAATTAAAGTATATGTTCTATAAACAACGTTTCTATATTTAAACACAGTCATCATCGGGGTATTAAAACAGGTTAAAGAGCAGGGCCCCGTTTATTTTTTGACAAGTGAAATTGACAGGCGCCTTTTTTTTTGCACATACGTGGGGGAGTACACGTAAGCTAATTACCACGTGGTTTTGACAGGCCCGTTATTTTAACATATGCCCAGTGCTAGCCTAAGATTCCTAATGTACTCTACACGTTTTAATCAATACATTTTAACTTAATTTGGCTCATGGTTTAAGGGTTGGAACCAAAAATAGGCGACTGGCACTAGGTGGTTCAAATCCCAAACTTTTTTTTTAATTATTTCCAAGATGCCCTTTTTGGGGAAATATATAGTTAACATGATTCCTACAGTTGGGCTGAGGCTTTGCTCTTAAAACCCGGCTGGTGTGTGACGTAATAGGGTTCTGTTTAAGAAAGCCCCACATGGGGCCCGTGTATGACGTAATACCTAAAAAAAAACTTAGCCTAAGATTCCTAAAATTTGACATTTTTCAGGTGACAGGTGACAGGTGACAGGTGACAGATGACAGTTGAAAGTGACAGGTACGCATGCGCAATACCTTAAAATATACTAGCCCAAGATTCCAAATAATGACGTCGGGGTCGGTGATGACGTCAGGGGGGGCGCAGGGCGTCTGTCTGGCCCAAGTGCCGGTAAGCCTACTAGCAATAAACTAAATTTTTTGAATCCTTTTTAAAATTTAAAAAACTAAAGAATACCGAACCTGCTTAATGATCAGAAAGATCTTAAGGGCACCATTATTAAACTTATTTTTTAAATTTATTGTATTAAGATAATTATTTATAAACAATTTTATTGTACCTTAACTTAAATACTATATATAAGTACTTTTTTTTTCAGCTTTTTTTAGTAAGTATCCATCTTCCTAGAAGTTGTTGAAGCAAAAAAAGTCAAGCATTACCGTGTAATAAAAAAGTTGTAGAAATCAATTCGATTGTATTATTAACATAATTTTAAAGAATTACCACCAAGTAACAGCCGATTCTATCAATCAAGAAAAAGACTATCGGAACAGAACATATTTTTTGAGTTTGTATTTAATTTTTTAAAACCTTCTGTTCTTGCCTTTACAACAACATTTTTTATTATAACCGTTCTACTCGCATTGAAACAAACACACAGGACTTTATCAAGTCAATAAACATGGGTTTCATTATTTTTTAATTTTAATTGTTTTTTTACAAGTAAGCCAATCAGAAATGCCACCTTTCTACCACATTTAAATGGAAATGTAACCACTTTTGCTTAAAAAATTGCATCTATGTTAACAGCGTGTTTTCTAACACTAAAGCTTCCTTTAAGAAAAAGCATTTTTTTTAACTTTTTTCTATAATAATTTCTCATATAGGAACATAGGTTACACGTTGTAAAATAGATGAAAATTTTAAATTAAAAGTGTTCATTTAAAAAAATTTTTAAAAATTTACTTCCCTATTTGTTTTAAGAAACATTCATTATTCTTTTTTTAACTTTGGGGAAATAGGAAAGCCCTTAACTTAATTTTACCTCACTTTACCCCAGTTATACAGGTTTCATACCCCGGAAATAGAAGAAATTAAGCTAAATCCGACTAAAATAATTTTAAAAGCAGTTGCCTATTTATGTTCTTTGGTTTAAACCGTGTTATGTTAATTTTAAATTTTTTAAATACTTTCCCTTTTATTTTAAAAAGGGGTTTTATTCTTTCCCAAATCGGGGGTTTTGGGGTCAACTTTAAACCAGAATAATATAATCCCCCGTTTATGCTCTTTTTCCATATACGGACTAAATGTTTAATATTTTGCATAATAGACCGCAAGAATACTGGTTGTGTTTTACTTACAGGGTATTCTGATAATGTCCTCCGGTAAATTTTTGAAACCCCCTTCATCGCATAGTTTCAAAAAAATATTTATGGAAAACCCATTTAAAAAAAATGCGGAAATTATTTTCAAGTTTAAAATTCCCACGCAGAGGGCGAAAACAAACAGGTTTTTTTAAAATATCCAAAAAATAACTTATGCCGTTGTTAGTTTTCTTAAAACAATGTAAAAGGGGGAAATTTTTTTTTTAAGTGTTTTTGTATCTTGTCAAAATAGGGGGGGGAAAGAAAATTTAAAAAAATTTAAAAATAATTTTCGGTTAAACCCCGATTTTGATAAACTAGGTCTCGTTTAAGGGTTTTTCAAGTGTTAAGATAAAGTATTGTTATAAAAAATTTTTTTTTTTTGTTTTATCCCTAGAAACAATTTTGCAAAGTTATAAATTTTGTCAATTTTTTTAAAAACTTTAAAACAATGGTATTATTATTACGCCCATTAAAGAGAGCATAAAAACAAAGAAACGGAAAAACCGCATTTTGATATCAAAATAATTTCCCCGACTTATTGCCGAAAAACTGCATTGCTCCTGCCTTTCCTATTTTCAGTTGTCAGATAAACAACGCGGCGTTTTATCGAGAATGCCATAAAACAAAAACCATTTGTTTCATTGCGAATATTAAATAGTATTAATTATATCCCTATTATTTGTTTATTATCAATTTAATAACATCATTCATAGTTAACGGCTAGTGGATAATAGTAGCTGAATTTTAGGGGCTTTGGGTAATTGTATCTTCATTTGGGGGAAGGGATGCACATTTCCATTTCCCTCAAATGGGTTGTCAAACGTCTAAACACTTTTTAAAATGCCGTTTTTTGTAATACCTTGGCATATTGTCTCGCTGCAATGGAACTTTTTAAAAATTTTCAAAATAAATGTCGAGATATCGTATGCCTTGGTGGTGAAATAACATAATTTAAACTTACTTAATAACGATTAATAACACTATTTAATTAAATAAGATGAACTGCATAAACAAGAACCATATAAATAATGTAATTTTTCATACATACAAGTAATGCAGTTTTTGGCAATAACTCGAGAATAAATTAAGATATTGAAATGGGTTTTCACCAGTTTCTTTACTTTTTTATGCTTTTTAATAGGCCCATAATTATAACCCCATTGTGTTAAAATTTTCAAAAAATTAAAAATTTATAGCTTTGACACAAATCAGTTGGGGGGAAAAAACAAAAAAATAAATTAATTATATCAATTTTTTATCTTAAGTCGTGGAAAAAACTTTTTAAACGAGACCTACTTTATCAAATTTTCTGCCCAAAAAAAGTTATTCAATATTTTTCAAATGTACATTTGTTCCTCCTCCTCTATATTTGAAGGGGGGAAATACAAAAAAAAAATTTCCCCTTTTTTAATATTTTGTAAAAAACTATTATTGACATAAGTTAATATATATTTTTAAAATCCTTTTTTTTTTTAAATTTTTTTCTTAGTTTACCCCTTAGAGGAAAATTATAAACTAAAATAATTTTTAAAATTTTTTTTAGCATTTTTTTTGAGGCCATTTAACAAAATATTTTTTCCGAAAGCTACGCAATGAAAGGTTTTCGAGATATCGCCGAAGGACTACCTTATCAGGACACCCGTATATAATGTTACTAATAGAGTATACCTACTAATAAAATTTATTTAACTATTAAATTTTCAGAAAATTTAGTCTGATTTATTTTTTAAAATTTTTTGCTGCACATTTTTTTTTTAGCCATTTAAAAAAAATGTCCTAAATATTGACAAATACTGCTAAGGGGAAAACACCAGTTATAAAAAAATAAAAATCTTTTTAATTTAAAACCGTTAAAATTGTTTGCTTAACGCAAATAAATAAACAAGGTCTAAAAACTTAGAATATAATTAGGTCTAAAAAAACTCTTTATTATGTTAAGCAAAAATCAATAATATTAAAAATTTTTATTGTACCTTGCAACAGCTTTCATCTTTATTTTCAAACAAGATTTAAAGGTTTGTAGGCAAAGTTTTTTTTTTAAAAACATATTAATTATACCTGTGTTTTAAAACAAACAATTTTTTAAAAAAATTTATCGTATTAATTTACCTTTTTTAAATAAATGTTTGTTAAAATTGTTTGTGCCCCCCTTTTTCTGGACGCCATTTAAAAAATGTCCAAATATTGACAAATACTGCTAAGGCAAAAAACCAGTTATTAAAAATCTAACAATATCTTTTTAATTTAAAACCTTGTTAAAATTGTTTGCTTACGCAAAAAAAAAAACAAGGTCTAAAACTTAGAATATAATTTTAAAAAAAAATTTTATTAGTAATTAAGCAAAACTAAAATATTAAATTTTATATTGTACCTTGCAACAGCTTTCATCTTTATTTTTATAACAAGATTTAATAGGTTTGTATGGCAAAGTTTTTGTTTAAAAATATTAATTATACCTAAGTGTTTTAACAACAAAAATTTTTTTAAAAATTTGATCTTTAATTTCCTTTTATAAAAAAAGGGGTTTGTGTAAAATTTCTTCCTTCTTTTGATTTTTTTTTTCCCCCTTTTTTTTTGTTTAGTCCATTTTTTTTGAAATAAAATTTTAAAGGGCAAATTAGATTGAAAAAAGGATGACAAATTGTGTTAGTTATAAAATTTTCGGGTCTTTATTTTGGGATAATCCTTTGTACATTTGTAAAGAAGGGCAAGATGTTTTGCGTGATGTTATTTTTAAAACCCCTTTTTAAATTATTTGGGTAAAAAAAAGAACTTTTTTACCAAGTGGTACATTTTTAAAAAAATACATCAAAACAAAATTTTTTTGAACGTTTTTGTCTTAGACAATGTTATGGTTTTAATAACACTAAAATTATGGACTTTAGGCTTTTTTTTTTTTAATTGAAAAAACGTTTCGGTAGTGATGTATCTCCAACCGTTTTGAAGTATAACAAAAAATTTTTTTAAAACTACGACCTTATATACTATTTTGACGAAGCGTACCCACTTGTCACGGTTCAGCAACGGTAGCCAGATATTCGGAATGTCTACACTAGGTTTGCTAAATACATGATACATTGTACAAGTAGAAGAATCGTTAACATCATTCGGGCCAAGCTCAACGAAGATGAACCTTTAGTAGAACGCACCACCCGCGGCTGGTTGGAGTGATGGAATTGTTGGAGCTGTGCCTCTGTAGTTCTTAGTTTTAAGTAAAAGATGGGTTCCTCGCTTTCTCCAGGGAGAAATATTTATGAAATGGTTTGAGGAACACGCAATTAATATGCACTAATGAAACCAAAGGTTTTACGATTGTTTAGATACTTCTATTGTATAGACAGGTAATGACGAAAACTTGAAGGTTTCTTAAAACATCTAAATTGTCTTCGACCCTGTATCAAATTCACAATGGAGAATGAAAAAATTGGCTTACCCTTTTTTTGACGTTTTATCAAACGAAATAATGGACATATACAAACCTCGGTATACAGAAAACCACCCACACTGGACAATATTTACACCAGAATTTCAATCACTCTAACAAAACAAAGCTAGAAGTCATACGCCCTATAACCCGCAGTGACCTTATGTAAAATAAGTAATCTCTGCAAGCCGAAATAGTAATATAACTAGGGATCTCGCAAAACGGTTAAGGGAGATTTTAAGGAAACAATCGATAAATATCAAGGAAGGACAAAGAACTCTAATTTAAACAAGACTTCGTAGGACCAAATATTTATGACTATTCCGTAAATTAAAGGAATTAAAGAGATCCGCAGATTAGCGAATAGATATAATATTAAAACAGCATTTAAATCCCAAATCACCTGAAAAGTACTTTACACAAGGAACGAGGTGAAATGTCAAAATCAGGAATAGCCGGACACGCATGGTCAAAACAACACCATATACAATGGTGGTAAGCAAAAATTATTCATAAAGAAACCACTGAAAGAAAAGAAAATTAAAAAAGCTGTCAATAATGCAAACAATCAAAATGTATTAAGCAAAAACCCAGTGTAGACATTCCGAAACTGGTGGTTGCTAAACCGTGAAAGTCTCAAGCTTCGGTGAACAACGGATATATATAAGGCGGGAGCTTTTAAGAATGGTTTTAGTTATCACTTCGGTTGGAGGCATCACTAACCGAACCGTGTATCAATTAACAAAAACAATGAAAAATCCAAGATTTTAGTGATATTATAATTTTTGTCTTATGAAATACATGTCTTGGTATGTCACAAAAATATTCTATTTTTAAATTTTTACTTTTAAAGAAAATTTGTAGGTGCACATTTGGGATATTTTGGAAAATTAAAGGTATATGTTAATTCCATTCGGTCCTTTAGTTTACTAGGATCAAGTTAGCAGAAAGTACTTGGAACTAGTTTCTTAAATACAAGATTTTTAAAGTCTTTAAAGAAAAGATTCATAATACCTACTCCAATATTTATTTTATTAATTAGAATTGCACAAAGCAATTAAAAAATATGTTAGTAGTACCAAATTTTCGTGCCTTTTTTTTTTGGGATAACGACTCTTTATACATTTATAATATTTTCTTACGGGCTGAATATTTTTTGGGACGTTATTTTAAACAACTCTCAAATATCTATTTGGATCCAAGAAGACGAATTTTTTTAATAAAGTCGGCATCTGTTATAGGCATCCAAACATAATTTTTTTCATTATATAAAAAAAATCGTGTATCACAAGAATTTTCTATCTTAGCATTGTTACCCAAGTAAAAATTTTTCGGGAAAAAATTTAAGATATTCAACAAAATAAAAGGCTTAGGAATAATATTGGTTTTTTTGATATTTTTTAAGGCACAAGCTGCAGAAAATTTCTTGTCATTTAACAGTGTTGTTTTAAAATACTTGGAAAAGAAAAACAAACCATAATACCACCTAGGTAAACGGTACTTGATGGCCATTAGATTGGTGGTGTACCGGCATTGATTTTAAAGGGGATGAAAATATAGAAGTTTAAATAAACAGTTCTAATAAAAATTAAGGGCCATTTTGTACAAAGCAAAAATTTTTAGATGTTTAACAAATTATTTTCCGAGTTATGTCAACGTTGCCTAAGTATTATTGTTATTTTGTTAGTATAAAATTATATTAACAATATTTATTTACACAAAATGTTAAAAAAAATTAAATATTTATTTTATGTTTTAGGTTGATTTTAAGCAGTATTTAAAAACACATACAAAAAAAAAAAAAATGCATAAACATATCAAGTGTTTAGCTAAAATATTAATTGTTTTGTCAACTACATCGGGTTAAAATTTTAAAATCGTTTATCTGACTTTATTTTTTAGTTTTTTTTTTCAGACTAATAGAATAATAAAACATTATTTAAAAAATATTTTGTTATATAAGTATGTGGATTGTTACTTATATCGCTGTCATGTTTAAATATGTAACTGCAAATATAAACCATTAGTGGAATTAAAATATTCAACATTTTTTTTAAATGTCAAAAACTATAACTAAATACGTCGTTTTATCATAAGATACTAATAAATACTTAAGATAAACTTAAGTATTTATTAGTTCTGATATAGTTTTTTTTTAATTTCCTTATTATTTATTAGAGAAATGTGCATTAGTGATTTAATATTTAACAAGTAATTTACCTAATGCTCATTAAAATTGCATATTTAAATAATTTAGCAGACAGTTTAAATTTTAATATGGTTCTACTCAAATGACCGCTGTTCAATTTTACTTTATAGATCATAGATCTTAACCAATTAACCCTAAATAACGTGCCAAAATTTCCTTTGGGATAAAATTATCTATGATAGGTTTACTCGTACTTATGAACTTAACAATGTGCATTTAAAAGTCAAATTATATATATATTTTATATACATAATACAATTTTCAAGTCTGGCTAACTTTTTAAGATAACCATGTTTATAATCTTTTGCTTTGTACAGGGTCTTTGATTATATTTACGTGGCTTCTGAGGCCTTTATTTTGGGAGACAGAAAAAAATGTTTTATATAAAAATTGTAGGATTTTTTCCATATTATCTTATGAAATTATCAGTAAAAAAATATCGTAATAAAAAAATGGAAAAATATAGGCAATTCAATTTTTTTAAATGAAACACCCTGTATATTTGGCCACAACGAAGATCTTTTTTATAATTTCAAATATATATACATTGATGATATTTGGATGAACCATTTTTAGATATTTTAGGTTAAAGTATTAATAAATTTTAAAAGTTTGTATTAGTATCGAGAAAGCCAGAAACAATAAAAGTTTATGTTCTGAATTTGGTGAGGGTTTTCTGGACCAATAATGTTTATTTTTGTGATTAAACATTCCTCTAAAGTGAACGAGGACTTGTCGGTGAATGGAATTTTTTTTAAAAAAACTTTGGATCCTGCTGCATAAACCTAGCTATTTCCAATGCATACTTAGGTTGGTCCGCATGTTTTGTTCAGCAAGATTCTAAACGGACATAAATTTAAAAGGATAAATTTGAAAAATTTTTTAAGGTTAAATAAATTTTATAATCTGTTTAATTTAGTTTAGATGCCGCATTCGAGATTGATATTTCAGGATTTTCTAAAATTATTGTGGTTAGTGCTAGTCCAATAGAAAAGTATAATAATTATCCTAAAAAAAACCAGGATATCCAAAACTTTGTTTTTATTTCGTGCTGCAGCCCTTTTTCTTCATTTTAGTATTGTTACCATAAAATAGCGATTTTTTGTTCTTCTGAATAGCCCATCGACAAAAAGCAACACAAACTACTTTTAATAGTTAAAATGGTAATTCAATTTTTTATAATATCAATACGAAAAATTTATTAATACAATTTTATTTTTTCATAGCTTTCTTGATACTAAAATGTTTTTTTTTTCAATTTATTTATATTTTAAGCTTAAATTTCTCAAAATTTTATTCAAATATTATCAATGTATATATATATATTTGAAATCAGAAAAAAAAATCTTTTACTGTAGAGCATAATATACAGGGTGTTTCATTTAAAAAAGTTAGATTGCCTATTTTTTCCATTTTTTTTTGCGATATTTTTTTGATAATTTCTAAACATAATATGGAAAAAAACCCACAATTTTTATAAAAAACATTTTTCTGTCTTCAAAAATAAAGGCTCCAGAAGCCACGTAATATAATCAAAGACCCTGATTTTTTTTTTTAGTTGTCCTTGTTATTATTGAATTAACAATTTATTATATAGTTATAGGTGCGTTATTTATATTACAAACCCTAAAATTATTAGGTACAGAAGACCTTAAAATTCTGGTTGTTAGCAACCCGAATTGCACAAAGCAAATCATAGAACACTTCTGAAAATTAACTGTAACTAAATGAATGTTTTTATTTACTTAAAGAGCAACAGCTAAATGATATAATACCCAAGTAATTTAAAACAAGTTCTTGGATTATTAAAAGAGGCGAGAGAAAGAGAGAAACAACAACAGATAAAGAGTATCTAAAACAACAGGCTGATTGTTCAAAAGCTTCTTTTGCATAAGTATATGCAAATGTTAGGTTATTGCATTTATCCGAGTACTTAACACTAAGGTATTTAAAAAGTCATCTTTGTGTACTCGCCAAGATGAGATCGCTTTTTTCCTGGTCCAGAGTATAACACTGTGCTTACACAGAGACTATAAACTGCAGATCGTCTAAAACAAAAAAAGAATAAAACCCCAAAGAACTCATTAACAATTAAAACACCTTTCAACGTTCCCAGGGCAAGTCTACCATCATTGTCAAGATAATATTTATGAAATAAAATATTAATTTAAAAGCACGTGTTAAAAGTGGTCGCAGTGCTACCGTTATTTAATAAATGCTTGCAAAAAATAAATTTTAGGAGTTGGACCACAATATCTAGAATTTTCCGAAAAAAGAGGAAACCAGTCTTGCACCTCATATACAACTGAAATGCAAAATTATATAAAAAAAAAATCTCCGAAAGCATACAGAGAAGATATTTTCTTTTGCATACACATATTAAACATAAGCTTATTTTCTTAATGTGCCTTACTCATGCAGAGCGGGCGTTCCTCGCACATATCTGTATTGGTACCAATTTACAGATATGCAGGACCCCGGAACGTGCCTTCGGGAAGCACATGAGAGAGGGTTTTATAGGCAGAAATACTACACAGTGGTTTGCCATTGTCTTCTGTGACGAGCTATGAAAAAGCCAATGGACAATGTGGGAATTGAACCCAGGTCTTTACGGCTGAGAGGAGGGTACGATGTTACTACACCAGCTTATAAAGAAATAAATTGGGTTTTAAAAATGAAAGGCACAGGAAAAGCCCCCAAAAACCCAAAATGATAATGGTTAAATTTTTTAAAAAACCAAATTTGTCACTGGTGTTTTTAATTTATTTCCCCAAACAAACATAAAATTTTTCCGGCCAAATCGGCTTAACGTATCGCAAGTAGCATGTTTGTGTCAAGGCATAATGGATAGGGATACGACAATTTTTTTTCCTTTCTATATTTTTTCCCATCATCGATGTTATTTTTTGACATCAAAAACGTTGGTTATTTAAAAATGTTTTTTTTCTACACTGAAAAGAGGTACAAAGGGCTCATAGGGGTTCAAATAAGAGGGTTGTTCTTGAACTTTTTTAAAATTTTAGTCACAAGGAACTAATTTTAAAAAGCAAACAACAGATTTTAAGGTAATAAAGAACTATTTTACCCCGGGATCCTTATTAAGAAATAGTAAGTTTGCAAAAAAAAAAACGAACACATTATATGATAAGGAGACTATTGAATGTACGTTTCCTCTTTTATGGTTAATGATTTAAAATACTTTAGAATAAAAAAAATATATAACATAAAATATTTGTAACAGGTTATTTATAATAAAACTTTAACTAACGATATATAACTGCTCATAATTTAAAGAAAAAACTATTCAGTATTATTCTTATCCGTATGTTCGAAGTTATCCAATTCACAATGCATATTGCCGTAATGCCATTCTTAACTCGATTATACACACAATTAAAACTCTAATGTGGTTGGTATTGAATGAGTTTTGGTTCATTCCACTTGAAAGGTCATATGTCTTGACCAATTTACAGTGATATTCCAATTTCTGCTTTAAAATAAAATTAACTATTATACTGCTTAGGCTATATTCAACTCATTTGTAAACTAAAATTTACACGTACGAATTAGTTTTTCTTAAAGCAAATGGATATAATATTTATTTTATTTAACATACGGTGTGTTTCATATAAGCAAAGCTTATATGAGAATCTCAGTTTCAACCAACAATTTTTTTTTGACTTTTTTTTTATAAAGAGTGGCCCGTCTTGTTATAATAACTCTAACAATAATTATATATCGACCTTATTTACAATTTTTTTTTAATTAGGGTACTTTTAAAAACACATATTCCATATATAAGAGATTTTCTATGTCAATATTAAACAATACATACAGTGTTTATTTATTTACAAAAAACAAGGATTTTTAACTTTAATATATTATTTTTTTAGGTATAAGGATACGTAGTACAAACCACAAGAATAATCTACTTTAAACTAGACAAAGGCACATAGATTTTTGAATAGTAAAGATAACACAATAATCACGAACTTACAGTTAGACATTGGAAAAGGACAAAACGCGTAACTTAGGTCGATATTTTCTGTTGCCACCTTAAAAAAAAAATAAACATTTCTAAATAAAATTGCCTTTAAGTTTTATATTTACATATAATAAAAAATGGGCATAAAAATAAATAAATTACAAGATTTGGCTTCAAAAAATAAATAATTAGAAGATAATTTTGCTACATAAACCCTGTTTTATTAATTTTTATTTAGTTAAATACGTTTCGCATTGCTACATTTCGCCCGCAAAGGAAATTTTGCGGGCGAAATGTGGCAGTGCCGCTTTAACGCGTGTAGGAATTTTACAACCTGTCCGTTGATTAATGGAACGAACAGATTAGGTGTAGCGCGACGTTGCCTTGGGTTTCTTTAAGTGCTTAGTGGTGTTTTTATTAAAACTATCTGTTAAAACTATTTATAAACCTATATTAAAAACTCTAAAATGGTGCTAGAATGTTTTTTGTGTAAAAAATTGGACTATTTACACGAAGATGTGTCTTTTCATAGGTAAGTTAGGTTCTGTTTGCTAGGCAAAGTTTTTATAAAGGTCAGTGGCGTAGAGTTATTTATGCATTGTACTTGTTTTATTTTATTTGAATTTTATCGAATTTATTAGTTTGTGAGTAGGTTTAGAATATGGCGGGGGAAATTATACATTCAAAGTTATTTGGGATCTTCAGCATGGAGCCTCATGCTTTATGCGGAAGATATTGTTGGTTACATTTCTGGCTTTGTGGTCAGAAGTTTAAAAAACCGTGTGACTTGTGTGAAATGCACATATTTATTAGAAACCGAAAGGCCTTTGTCTCAGTTACAAACAAGAAATGCTTATGGAAAATTAATAAATGCTAGCCCGTTAGTGGTAGAAATATGCCAGGCAGGAGAAAAATCTTTAGAATGGTACATAACACAAACAGTATCTTTAATAAAAATATAAATAACTTAATGGATATGCTGGTGGTTCAAACCATTCGTACTACTTTTCCAAAAATATTGTTACAGATTTTAGTTAGTGTTTAGTTATTAGAAATGTAAAAGGTTAGAATTATTTTATTTAGGTTAATAATTTATTAAAAATAGGTTACCTCAGTTTCTCCCTTTTTCGACGGTCATTGCGGATTATCCTGAGGGCGCTGGAGACATCCTTTTACACTTTTCACATCCTGTAGTAAAAGAATCCTTCCAGCTAATTCTAGACTTTTCCAGACTTTTCCATTCTTTTCCACTTCACTATAAAAAGGAGGAAAATCCGCACGAGCCAGTTTTAGTTTTGATTCCGACGAGTTAAGAAGTTGACAGACAGTTAAAGGTTAAACAGTTGTCATTATTACGTTACGTTAAAGTGTTACCATAGAAACGTTTGTAAACCAGATATCCAATAAAAAGGTGTAAAACCAGGATCCGTGTTTTTATACGGGGTGTCACGGAACATTTGGTGTCAGAAGCGGAACGAAATCTCCAAGGAAGCCGAAGTGGTTCAGAAGAATTTTTGAATGCCAGTTGGGACAAGACAAAAACAGAGTTATGGAAGAATTAAGTAGCCTAATAAAACAAATGATGGAAAAACAAGAAGACCTAAAAAACGAAATGAAGACCAGCCAAGAAGATCTGAAGAAAGAAATGAAGACCAGCCCAGAAGATCTGAAGAAAGAAATGAAGACCAGCCAAGAAGATCTGAAGAAAGAAATGAAGACCAGCCAAGAAGATCTGAAGAAAGAAATGAAGACCAGCCAAGAAGATCTGAAGAAAGAAATGAAAAGCCAAATTCGAATTAGTCAAGAAGAAACACGATAACAAATAGAGAAAATACAAAAAGACATTAAAAGAAGCCAAGCAGAGATGAAACAAGAGCTGAAAGAAAAGATGGTAAAGATCCGAGAAAACCTAAAAGGAGAATTTTATCAAAGCCAAGATGAGATGAGAAAACAAATGTTACTGGAGGTAAAACTTTCCAAAGAAGATGTTAAAGAAGAAATAGAAGAAATACAGCACACCGTACAGTCAGTTGAAAGTCATGTTCAGCAAGTCCAAGGCCAAATACAACAGGAAGTACAACAATTACAGCGACAAATTCAAAAGATAGCTAGTACAGGCGTCGTCTTAGAAAGTGGTACTGCAATGACTATTATGAAACGACCAACTTTTGATGGCAATGTACCCTGGTTAACGTATCTCCGACAATTTGAAGCTGCTGCCAACGGTAATAAATGGAGTTCACAAGAGAAGGCACGTGCCCTAGTACTTGCTCTTCGAGGTGAAGCTATGGAGGTTTTAAGAAACGTTCCTGAGGAGAAGCAATGCGATTATGAAACCATTGTGATGTTCCTGGAAACGAGATATGGCGAAACCCACTTGCAGGAAGTTTATAAGGCGCAGCTGCAAGGACGAAGACAAAAGTACAATGAAAGCCTTCAGGAGTATGAAACGATATTGTACGACTAATTAACCTGACATATCCAGCCTATCCAGAAGAAATTAAACAAGAGTTAGCAGTAGGTAGTTTTATTGAAGGCCTACGATCCGGATATGAACCAGGCGTTAAGAATGGCCAGACTTAAGAAAATATCTGAAGCTCTTGCCTACGCACTTCAATTTGAAACAGCTAAACAAACATCCAGAAGTCAGACAAGAGTTCGAAGAATAAACTTTGTACCAGAAGAAGGCAATTCTGACAACGATTTGACAAGAATTGTAAAAGAGTTACAAGAAATCGTACGTAAAAAGCAAACAGACGGAGACAACAGTATGACTTTCCGACGAAGAAACGGAATCATTTGCTGGAAGTGTGGTAAGGAGGGGCATGTCCAAAGAAATTGTACCAGATTTAATGTCCCTGCCAGTAGTTCTAAAAACTCCCAGTGCTACCAAGCCCCATCAACAACAATAATAAGAGTATCCCGGCTGCAAAACAACAGCTCCAGCTTGGTAGTACCTGGAAATATATGCGGTCGGGAATGTGAAATGGTTCTAGATACTGGTTCCACACATACTATCGTAAGGCCGAACATCGTAGCCCACTGCAAAATATTCCGTCCAGAGAAAAATTACATTTTGGAATCTGCTAATGGAGAAGTCATACCAGTTCAAAGAATACATGAAGCCAGAATAACCTTGGGGACGACAACCTTTATACAAGTTGTGTTTGTTGCTGACATAATGGATGAAGTTATTCTTGGCCTTGACATTATGGAACACCAGAAGTTTGTACTCGACCTTCCACAACGAATACTGCGAACTAATAATGAAGAGATTGTAATGAGACCCCCACGGAACAATGAAGCATCCATTCGAAAAGTTGTACTTACAGAAGATGTCATACTACCCCCAAATTCAGAAGTCATTATCCAAGCAAGGTGTGAAGAATCAGAAGAAGGTGAAATCCTATTAGTCGAACCAATTGAAAATAGTCCACTATACGCTAAAGGAATTCTACCCGCAAGAACTCTGACGCAAAACAAAAGAAATACGGTATTTGTCAGAATGATGAACCTAAAGGATTACTCTCAACAAGTCAAAGGGGGGGACAAAATTGGTACCTATCAACCTGCTAATATGATAGTTACCCATACCATGCTAAACCTGTAGAAGTTGCCGCAAGTAAACTACCTGATGCTCTGCAAGACCTGGTGATTTCATCAAAAGCCCTGCTAAATCCAGTGCAGGTTACTAAACTGAAAGACCTTTTAAGAAGAAATCAAGACGTTTTCTCCCTCTCTGAAAAGGATTTGGGAAAAACCAGCATAGTTCAACATCGAATAAATACAGGTGATGCAGCATCAATAAGGCAACCACCACGACGAATTCATTTGGCTAAAAGAGACGAAGTTGAGAAGTTAATTGGAGACATGTAAAACCAAGGCATTATAGAACCATCCCAGAGTCCATGGTCATCTCCAGTAGTCCTGGTTAAAAAGAAAGATGGTTCTACCAGATTTTGTGTTGACTTCAGAAGACTTAATGACGTCACAAAGAAGGACAGTTTTCCATTACCAAGAATAGACGATACTCTAGATACGCTGACGGGTTCAAAATGGTTTTCGACCTTAGACCTGAAAAGTGGCTATTGGCAAGTAGAACTTCATCCTGAAGATAATGGAAAAATCTGCCTTCTCGACCGAACCGGACTGTGGCAGTTTAATGTTATGCCATTTGGTCTATGCAATGCCCCTGCTACTTTTGAACGACTGATGGAGTTAACATTACGGGGACTAACTTGGAAAACATGCCTGGTATATCTAGATGACATTATTATTCTTGGAAAAACATTTGAAGACCACCTGAAAAATGTTGAAGAGGTTTTACAGAAGCTAAGATCTGCCCAGCTGAAGCTTAGTCCAAAGAAATGTCACCTTTTTCAAAAAGAAGTTAAATACCTGGGGCACATAATTACTGAAAAAGGAGTGAAAACCGATCCAGAAAAGACAGAAGCTATCCGAAACTGGCCTACACCGAAAAACAAGCATGAAATTAGAAGTTTCCTGGGATTGTGCACTTACTATCGAAGATTTATACATGGATTTGCTGACATTGCGAGACCATTACATCGACTAACCGAGAACAACAAAAGCTATGAATGGACCGAAGATTGTGAAGCAGCCTTTATACAACTAAAGAAAGCCCTTTGCAATCCCCCAGTGTTGTCATATCCACAACCCAATCAAGCATTTATTGTGGACACTAATGCAAGCAATACTTCTATTGGTGGAATTTTGTCAAGATACAAGATGGCCAAGAAAAAGTGATAGCTATTTCAGCAAAGTTCTTTCAAAACCTGAACGAAATTATTGTGTGACCAGAAAAGAACTTTTAGCTATTGTCAAATCACTGGAGCACTTTCATAAGTACCTTTATGGCCAGAAATTCCACCAAAGAACGGACCATGCATCACTCAAGTGGTTGCTTCAGTTCAAGAATCCTGAAGGTCAGATAGCACGATGGTTACAACGTGTTCAAGAATACGATTTTCAAATTGAACATCGAAGAGGATTAAACCATAAAAATGCTGACGCTCTATCAAGAAGACCTTGCCCCGAAGATTGTAAACATTGCAGTAGACGTGAAGAACAAGAAGATCCCGATGAATTTCACTGCCGAAGAACACGCATCCAGTGCTCTCAAGAATGGGACCCTAAAATCCTCGCAAAAGAACAACAAGAGGATCCTGATCTTGTAGATATTGTAAAATTTAAGACAGAAAATTCAGCACGTCCCCCCTATCAGAAAGTAGCTTCAAAGTCTCCGAGATTTAAAGGGTACTGGGCCATATGGGACTCTTTAGCAATGAAAGATGGACTTTTAAAAAGAGCCTGAAAGTTCTGACGGCAAAAGCCATACCTATCAAACAATACTACCAACCAAAAGGGTTCCAGAAGTATTGCAAGCCTTCACAATGGATAGGCGGTGGCCATTTCGGAGTTATGAAGACTCTTGAAAAGGTTCGAAAAAGGTTCTACTGGCTGGGAAGTCGTGCCGATATTAAAGACTGGTGCAGAATGTGTAAGGACTGCGCCTCCAGCAAGGGACCTAAGACACGAAGCCATGGCAAGATGAAGCAATACAATGTAGGAGCACTTGAAAGAATTGCCATAGACATAGCAGGACCATTTCCGACAAGTAAATCTGGGAATCGCTATATTTTGGTAGCGATGGATTACTTGAGCAAATGGCCGGAAGTCTACGCAATTCCAAATCAAGAAGCTGCCACTATTGCCGACGTAATATTTCAACAATGGATTTGTCGATATGGAGTACCAAGAGAAATACATACTGATCAAGGTAGAAACTTTGAGTCCGATCTTTTCAAGAACCTCTGTAATCTCCTGGGTATCCATAAAACCAGAACTACACCTCTTCATCCCCAGTCAGATGGAATGGTCGCAAGATTTAACAGAACTCTTGATAATTACCTGAAAATTAAGGTAAATGACCAACAAAGTAACTGGGACAACTGTATACAGCCGTTTTTACTAGCCTATCGCTCCGCAGTTCACGAAACAACTGGAACGTCACCTGCAAAAGTCATTTTTGGAGCGGAGTTATGCCTCCCAGTTGACTTACTTACTGGATGACCTTCTACCAATGAAAAACCAGCAGAAGATTATGTAAGTCAACTCAGTAAACAGCTGCAAGAAATACACGAAGGGGTTCGCAAAGCTACAAAGAAAGTGACCGTATGAAGTCCCGCTATGACTTGAAAGCTGATCATAAGGATTCATTGTCGGCGAAAAAGTTTGGTTATACAATCCAAAAAGAACCAAGGGGCGTTCACCGAAACTGCAGAAGTCATGGAGGGACCATATAAAGTAGTAACCCGGCTTAATGATCTGTGTACCGAATTCAGAAGAGCCCACAGGCGAAGATGAAAGTTGTACATCTAGAACGGCTGTGTCGCTATCAAGATCGAGAAGATACTTGATCGAGACGATCAAAACTTGGGAGGGGGCAATGTTACAGATTTTAGTTAGTGTTTAGTTATTAGAAATGTAAAAGGTTAGAATTATTTTATTTAGGTTAATAATTTATTAAAAATAGGTTACCTCAGTTTCTCCCTTTTTCGACGGTCATTGCGGATTATCCTGAGGGCGCTGGAGACATCCTTTTTACACTTTTCTTACATCCTGTAGTAAAAGAATCCTTCCAGCTAATTCTAGACTTTTCCAGACTTTTCCATTCTTTTCCACTTCACTATAAAAAGCGCGAGGAAAATCCGCACGAGCCAGTTTTAGTTTTGATTCCGACGAGTTAAGAAGTTGACAGACAGTTAAAGGTTAAACAGTTGTCATTATTACGTTACGTTAAAGTGTTACCATAGAAACGTTTGTAAACCAGATATCCAATAAAAAGGTGTAAAACCAGGATCCGTGTTTTTATACGGGGTGTCACGGAACAATATTAAATTATTTTGGAGACGATCTTTTTGATGATGGCATTCTTAATGATAACCATTCAATGGATCTTACCAAATTAATCCTAATATAACTCTTTATAATTCGTATACATTATGGAACATTAAGAATTCTGGATGAAGCAAAAGTAAATAGAACGAGGAGTATAAATGTTTAAACTATTTTATTTGGGAATGAGTAAGATAATATATAGAAAGGTATTCCAATCCCGCAATGCATGATGGGAAATGTTTCAAGCGGTCGCGCCGCCACGAGTCTATCTTGCACATTAAAGTATTTTTATCCTAATTTTTATTATTGCGAAAGTTGGGATTAAAATACTTTAGTGTGCAAGAAACACTCGTGGCGGCGCGACCGCTTGACACATTTCCCATCATGCATTGCAGTATTAGAATACCTTTTTATATATTATCTTGGAAATAAGTAGATATTTTTTTATTTTTGCCGAATTTATTATATTTTATGTTATTTTTTGTGTATCTAATTTTAATTAATAAAAATAATTAAAATTTTATTAATTTGTGGCTCACAGTATTCTGAATTTATAGGAGAAAAGTAATTTTGTTAAAATAAACAATGTACCAAAAATATTTTGTATGTTTTTAGAATAAAATATTTCCTAACTATGTATGTTGCTAAACAATATTTTTTAATAAACTAAAACAAAAAAGATCCCAATGGTGAGAACGATTACCAAATTAATATTTTCAATAAATATATATCTAATCGAAACTTCTAACATAAACCATTCGCCACTCGTCGAAAATGCAACGCTCCTTACAATGTTGCCTTGATCTTTCCTAATTTATCTTCTTTCCTTTTTCCCCTTATATGATTTTATTGATAATGTGTGGGACAAAACAAAGTGTCACTTATAAATGAAATGTTAATTCTTTTCTTTCATTCGTCTGGTCTGGCTAGAGTAAGGTAAAATGTATCCTATTAACAAAAGACTAAAAATATGGAGGTTTAGAGGGGGTATGGAAAACCTTCGCAGCCACAGCCGTCTGGACACTCTAGAGATAAAACAACTAATTAAATGGAAAGTTTGGGACTTCTGTTGTGCCGTAGGCAAACAGCTCTTCTTTAAATGAAATCAAAAAGGTCAAGAGATGTGGAGAACGATATTCCCCAGACAAGGAAAAAATATTCCACAGGTGGTCTGGGTGGAATTACATACAGAATATACAGATTAGAAATACGGATATACTTTCTGGCCTTAAGGAGGAATCAAACCTATTTTTAAGCTGCTTTGGCTATGGATAAGATTTATTCAAGCCAGTCAGGGTAATTACACAGCCCCACAAAAAAATAATGTTCGGACTTGTGGATGGGACCTATGTATTCCCATGTATTTTTTGACGCTGAATCCGATTTGGGGTCAGAAATGGCCCTTCACGTCTGGGATTGGCCCTAAGGGCCAAAAATGGTCTCTATAAAGCCTAAAAGATGGATTTTGGGATACGGCGAGGTCGAAGGTGCATTCTCAAGCCCATACTGGATTTGTGGTCGAAAAGTTTATGGCCAACTGAAATTTCCTGTTTGGCACCGGAAAAATAACCCCTTAGGGGCCAGAAAATCGTGTTTCGCACGCCGCCATCGCAACAGTGGTATTTTTATTTACTTTGGTATAGGTGCAGTTATTGGACCAAAAGTAATTAAATATAATATCTGTGCCACTAGGTTATCCCCCATTGCCTCGAGGCACATGCTTATTAGTTTGTTTCATTCAATAAATAGAACATTTTGAATTAATTTTTAAATGGATCGGAGCTGGTATACTTACTTGCACCAATAAAATATTGTTAGCGAAATTTTTAATGACCAAAATTACTTTTTTGCTTATATCTTCTTTATTACTTATTTTATTAAAACTGTGTATATAACTATTTTAATTGAACCTTTTAATTTGACTATATATCATTTTTTCCTAAAGTAGTCGTTTTCGAGTTATATTAAAAAAAAAAACGATTTTTCATATATTTTTTTTAAATGTAAAAAAAATGCAATTTGAACACGCTGAGCTGAGGCAGCAGTGCGGCTTTGAATTGACTATAGTTCATGGTAATATAAAAAAAATGTTTTATGCCTTTCTCTTATAGGCTTGGTTTTTTGCGGTGGCCTCCCGGACTATAAAATATAAAAAACTGAAAATATGTGCTTTAGAACTTTACTTAAAAACTAAATTTTGTACGACACTTTTCAAATTATTATATGCTTTTATCACGCCACTGTTAACGCACCTTATAAAAATTATAGCATGCTTTAACTACTGCCCAAACAAAGTTTTTTTTAGATAATAAACTCAAATAATATTTTAACAGCGAAATAGAATAGGGTGGTAAGTAAAAATTATGAAATACAAATTATAGCTCTTATCAAAGGCTATAACTTTTTACTACCAAGAGACATCATTAGAAGATTTAAGATACCAATTGGGGTCTTAAAGGAAAATTATGCGATTTATTACTTTAAACAAAAGTATATTTCCATTGTTACATTTTAATGACCCGTAAAACATCACTTGGTTAGGGCAGTATAATTTTAAAGATAAAAATTTCCTTTGCATTTTGTTTTATTGCTTCCGTAAAATATAACCATATTAAGTAAATAATGGATTTATAAAACTGGTTATTTACTACCTTTAAATAACATAATTCAACAATTTTACAATAAACAATACCCTTGTTTTTAAAAATAAATATTTAAATAAAAAATACATTTATATTAAATAAAAGTGTAGACGTGCCATCCTGCTGAAAAATTGGATCGTGGTCAAAAGCATCACTCTCAATAATAGCTACAATTGCAGGTGTAATAGCTTCTTCTAAAAGTTGTTAGTAGAAGTGTCCGGTACGATTTTCTTCAACAAAAAAGTTATTATTTAAATCATTAATAAAAATATTTAACGATGAGCTAAACACATAAAAGCATAGAAAAGTGAAAAATGTTAAGCGTCCTGCCAGGTGTATAACACCCAGATAGAGGAGGCACTTCTTATTATAATTTTTTTTTAATTAAATAAAATTTAAATTTCATTTCGGCGTAGGAAATTACTGTATTACTGTATTACCGAAAATTCCGGCCTATACGCTTAATTTCACAGGATTTTGTGTATGGCCTTCTTAAATCCATCGAGGATTTCATTCACTTTAGTATCGACAATTGTGTCGATTAAGTAAACCATTTAAAAAAAGCTGGCTTCGTCACTGAAACATATTCGATAAAGGTACTTTGGTTGGGTGCCATTAAATGTTCCATAGTTTCACAAAACTGCAGCCTCCGATCTGAGTCATCTTCACTAAGTTCTTGTACAAGATAAACTTTAAAGAAAATTTTATGTTTTTGTAAAATTTCATGCACTGTTGATTTGCATATGGTACCTACATCGCAGCTATTTTGCGCACTGATTGCTTTGGTTCAATGGCAATTGTACCCAAAACTTGTTTTAACAGACGGGCGACCGGTTCTTGGAGCGTCTTTATGCTAAAAGTTAAAGTGAATTTTTGCACAACACTTTTAACGTAACTAGAAGAAACTGGTCTGTCTGGAAAAATATCATTAAACAATCATGCTGCCTTATGATAATTTCGAATAGCTTTTCCATACAAAAAAATAATTTTAACATTGTCTTTATCTGCGCAAACAATTTACAAAACGTGATGATATATTTATTTTTTGTTGTATAAATTTAAATAGTTTTATTCGCATGCTAGTTACTTTACAGACATCTAGTTTGTGCAGCAATGTTTGTTTTTAAGGCCTTTAAAATGGGCTAGATATCGACATAGGGTTTCATTTAAGATTTTTGGGTGCAAAGGCTAAAAAAATAATAAATATAAAAGAGGTAGATTTTTTTGTACGTGTTGCTTCTTTAAATAAAAAATATTGCATCATATTCCGCTTGGTCTCTTGGAAGGGTTTTAGCCCCCAACCCCCTTCGTACCTGCGCCACTGCCCTGGAAAAGAGTTAAAAATCTGCAACCCTCAATGGTTGTTTTCATTGTAACTTCTTCTGGGATTGGAAATTTGTAATTTAAGAAATGGTTTGCGAACACTTTACTTATTTTAGAGAAGTTTAATAGTTATCGGGACATTTAGGCGTTGCCATAGTTTTGGTGATGGTATATATATATATATATATATATATATATATATATATATATATATATATATATATATATATATATATATATATATATATATATATATATATATATAATATATATATATATATATATATATATATATATATATATATATATATATAAAAAAAAAACAGGGTGTTAATTTGAAATTTGAAGGAGGCATTCCGGGTGATTTTAGGTCGAAAAAAAAACGTGGCCGCTTAGTTATTAAATACAGGGTGTTAAAGTTTTAATTTTTGTTGTTTTCTTAATATTCTTAAAAAAAGACCTAGCGGTACAAAATTTGGGATGGGGAAAATTTACTCCACGCTTTTGGTGGGGCTAGACCCGTACGGCTTCTCCGGATTGAACTTTTGCTTAGAATATTGACCGTTTATTAAAAAATAAGTTACTATTCCCATCCGCACAAAAATGTATACTTTATTAGGCAAGGGGCCGTTCCAGATAAACAAAATTTAAAGGATCCCAAATTTTTTTGGAAAATGATTTTGGCCAATTGTTTTCAAACTTGCATAGTGGAGAACATGGTGATCAAATAGGAAAAGAAACCCTCCACAAAATCACCCTCAAAAGTCACTGGGGAATTGGGGACCTTTGAGGGTGATTTTAGGGGGTGGAGGCGTTTTCTTTTGTGCCCTGAAAGACCTTTGATCATCGTGTTAGAATTATCACTATGCAAAATTTGAAAGCAATTGGCCAAAATTCAGTTTCCATAAAAATTGTGGGATCCTTAAAGTGTGTTTATCTCGAGAACCGCTGCTCCTAGAGACTTAAATAAAGTATACTTTTTTGATGCAGATGGATTTATAGTAACTTATTCTTTAATAAACAGGTCAATATTCTAAGTTTAAAAAAGAGACATCTAAAAAAGTGAGGTAGGCCGTAGCTGGCGCCCCTACTAGCAACATCAAAAGCGTGGACGAATTTAAATTTTCACCTCAGAAAACCCCAGATCCCAAATTTTGTACCGCTAGGTCATTTGGTTAAAAAAAAAATTTAAAAAAAAAAGAAAGCAAAATTAAAACTTTAACACCCTGTATCTTAATAACAAATTTTAGGGCCCAGTTTTTTTGAACTTTTTTACTTAAAATCGATCCAGGAATGCCTCCTTCAAATTATGACAAATATTAAGTAACACCCTTTTTTTTTTATATATATATATATATATATATATATATATATATATATATATATATATATATATATATATATATATATATATATATATATATATATATATATATATATATATATATATATATATATATATATATATATATATATATATATATATATATTATTTTTTGAAGAGATATGGATTATAAGTATAAACTTAAATGTAAAATGGGATAACAAGTAAAAGGGGGGAAAAAATTTTTAAAAAAATTAATTATTAAAACCCAAAAAAGGGGTTATAAATGGAAAATAAGTTAGTAAATCATCAGTAATACTAAATAAAGTAATGAGGAGAAAAAAAAAAGATAGAAATACATAATATTTTAGATTTTAAAGAAAATGAAATCTCATATCGAGTGGTTCGTAGAATACCAACTTATTGGTATAGAAAATTAAAAAAAATAAAGCACATGGTAAAACAGTTAAAATCTTTGTCATAATAATCAGAATAACTTATTATAAAAAAAAAAGATAGTACACAGGATATATGCAAGCCAAGTAAAATGTTAGGGTCAAATATATAGAAAGGGACAAAACTTTAAATTTTATTGATTTTTGTCAAACAATGACATACGGACTTATAAATGTAAATATTAGTATGGGGAAAAGTTAGCAACTAGATTTTAATTTGTAAACAATCCAAACCGATGGGAAAAAACCAAAAAAAGAAAGACGATAAAAAAACAGTGATAAAAGGGAAGGGGCGGATGCATAGTGCAAATAAGAAACGGCGACAAATATTAATCAAAAAAAATGGAAAAAAACTATAAAACAAAGAAACTCTTTAAGTAAGTGAAAGAATTTCGAACAATAAAGACAATATAAATACTTAAAATTATGGGAAAAAGTTAGAATAAGGAGACATAAACATTGAGGGTCAATAACCCATATTCTATAGTTAAAGGGGGAGTTTAACCAATAATGTTAATTGTTAAAGTTGTAAAAAAAAATAAAGGAATGTTAGTAAGTTTTATAAATGATAAAGGTTAATTGAAAATTAATAATTTACTAAATTTTGAAAGGTCAAGTGTCATGACATGGGTCAAATTAACTATAAATTACGGGAAAAGGTTGTGCTAGAAAATTTTACCATACATAAAAAAAGGGGGAATAAAATTTCCAAAATATAAGTGGGATAAATTGCTTAAATATAAACAAAAAAGAATAAAAAATATCAAAGTAAAATTTATTAAAATTCATAAATATGGGGAAATTTTTTTTGTCAAAATAAGCACAAAAAGGGCTTTTTTTTGCGTCATCGTGACGTAAATTTTTTTTTTGTTTTGGGAGGTATAAATAGCGGATACCCCCAAAAAGGGCTTTTTTTTCGAATTTTTTTTCTAAATTAAACCACGCTACTCCAGTTCCAAGAAACAATTGAAAAATGGCCATGATGTCACCCCCCAAATAAGACCTGGGGATTTATAATAGAAAATTTTGTTTTTTATCTGTAAACAAATTTTCCCCTAGACAAAATATTAAAACGAAGTAATAGTGCAATACGAATAAATTTACCTTAAAATAAAAAAATTTTCTGGGACAAAACCCCAAACAACAAAAACCAACTCCATGGGACATCGGATGGTTATGCACCAACACAGAGCACATGCAGCACAAAGAAGTAAATGGATTGAACTTCAAAAACCCTTTTATGGGGTAATTTCGTTGAATGCTTCAAACAAACAAATAATATCCTTTGATGAGTACCACGGTGCTCATATAAAAAATTTTGCAAAGCCGAACACAAAACAAACAATCAGTTTAGTATTTGGGGGTTGAAAATCTCAAATAGTAACAAAGTAAGGAGAGCGAATAGCCAGATCCGTAGTAAAAAAAAAAGACTATTATTTTAATTTAAGAAATTAATTAAAAGTAAAAAGTTTCATGTTGAATAATAATAATTTTGAGATTTTTTTTTAAAAAATTTTAGATAACTGACTCATAAAAAAAGAGGAATTTACTATTTAATTTTAGTAAAATTGCAAATACTATGAAATATATGATTATTGGTATTTTAAAGAGATAAAAATCAGTTATCTTTATTGAATTTAGAGGTAGTTTATAAAAGGAATTAAATACACCTATTGTTAATTGAAACTAATTGCCTTGATTATTAATATAAGTAGAATCAGAAATTAAAATACAAAAAAAGGGTTTTATTTGTATATGTTTGATAACCCAAAAAATAACTGAACTTACTCTTTAGAGAGGTTTACGGTCGGAGCAATCACCAGTCAAAGAAAAAAATTGTAAGTATTATATAAAATTATTGCCCCACAAACAAATAAATAAATTTACGTGGTAAACCGTGCAAAACTTTTTTATTTTGTAGACAAAGAATAATATATAAACGTCTCCCCACCGTCGCAATATATATATATATTATATATATATATATATATATATATATATATATATATATATATATATATATATATATATATATATATATATATATATATATTATATATATATATATATATATATATATATATATATATATATATATATATATATATATATATATATATATATAGCACAAAATTTTCCCCCAATTTAATTAATTTGACCCATTCATGACACTTGACTCAAAATTTAGTAAATTATTAATTTTCAATTAAGCCTTTGATCGGATTTGACAAAACTTACTAACATTACCTTTATCCTAATTTTATACAACTTTAACAATTAACATTTTGGTTAAACTCCCTATTTAACTATAGAATAGAGGTTATTGACCTCTCAATGTTTATGTCTACCTTATTCTAACTTTGCCTAAATTTTAAGTATTTATATTGTCTTTATTTTCGAAATTTTTCACTTACTTAAAGAGTGTTCTTTGTTTTATAGTTTTTTGTCCATTTTGTTAGATTAATATTTGTCGCCGTTTCTTATTTGCACTATGCATCCTGCCGTCATTCCATTTTATCACTGTTTTTATATCGTCTTTCTTTTTTTTGGTTTTTTCCCCCATCGGTTTGGATTGTTTACAAATTAAAATCTAGTTGCTAACTTTCCTATACTAATATTTACATTTATAAGTCCAGTATGTCATTGTTTGACAAAATCAATCAAATTAGGATTTTGTCCCTTTTTATATATTTGACCCAACATTTTCTTGGCTTAATCCTGTGTACTATCTTTTATTTTGGTATAATAAGTTATTCTGATTATTATGACAAAGTTTTTTAATAGTTTTACCATGTGTTTTATTTTTTTTAATTTTCATACCAAAAGTTGGTATTCTACGAACCAGCTGATATGAGATTTCATGTTTCTTTAAAATCAAAAGTATTTGTATTTCTATCTGTTTTTTTTTTTCCCCCCATTACTTTATTTAGTATTACTGATGATTTTACTAACTTATCTTCCATTTTAACCCTTTTTTGGGGCTTTCAATAAAATTTTCTTAAATTTTCCCCTTTATACTTGTTATCCCTTTTTTTCATTTAAGTTATACTACTTATAATCCATATTCTTCAATATAAATATATATATATATATATATATATATAAAATATATATATAATATAATATATATAATATATATAATATATATATATATATATATATATATATATATATATATATATATATATATATTTTATATGTAAAATATATATATATATATATATATATATATATATATATATAATATATATATATATATATATATATAAAATATATATATATATATATATATATATATATATATATATATATATATATATATATATATATATATATATATATTAATATATATATTATATATATATATATATATATATATATATATATTGCAACGGTATGCGTGAGATGTTTATATATGTATAGTTTTTTTTTTTTTTTAACGGTATTTTTTATATATATATAATTATCTCTACACGATTTTACCACAATTGCAATTTATTTATTTGTTTGTGGGGGTTAACGCTGATTATACTTACAATTTCTTTGGTGAATGCTCCGACCTTTGAGACGCTTCCTCAGAGTAAGTTCTGTTTTTTTTTTTGGGTTGTAAACATATATAAATAAAAGTCTAATATTAACTTAATCACTATATTGTTTTTTAAACCCTTTTTTTTTTTTTTTAAAAAAATTCAATATAAATACAAATGTACACTGGTGTTTACTTATTTTAAATTATCATGATTCATTATGAAAATATATCTGATTATATTTTTTTTTTATAATAATGTTAATCACAAATCTTTATAATAACAATAATTTTCTTTCTTTATCAATAAAATTTAAATTTCGAAAAATTTTTTTCTTTTTTTTGATTATTATTTGTAAAAAGATTGAAATTTTTTATATGCATCTATTTTTAAATTATTACAAGTAAACACTAATTTTTTTTCCTTTTTAAATTAAATCAAAAGGTTCAAAAGTTATTTAATGTCCTAAATGCGGCCCTGGTTTTTATGTCTCCTATCGGCAATTCAGTCTACTAACTAACATATAACCAAAAAAAGTTTATACTATGTTACCTTATAATTCAGTTACAACGAAAAAAAAAACCGTAGTTCTTATTGAAGGATACAGATTTTCACTAAAATCGACGATAATGTTCTTGTCAACGGTTTTGAAACTGCAGACCCATTTAACGTCAGTCTGATATGGCTTGTTGTCGTTTTTTATTGTTTACCACGTGAAAGTTCAATGTCCCTTTAATTAAAAATTGGGTTATATGGCCTTTTGTGGAACAAAATCGCGCTTCTTCAAGGTAAATTTACTTTTTATTACTAATACTTCATTTCAAATCACTTTACTTTGATAAACTTTACTTTAAATTAAAAACTATGAAGGAATTGAATTTGTAAACCCCCGGTCAGCTTCGGGGGATCACTCTATGACGAGGTTTCGATTTTTTTTTCTGACCTAGAGGACAGCAGATTAGTTTAACAAGCAATTTTTTAAAAAAACCTGTTTTTGGGGTTTTTTGTTTTTTTTATCGATCTATATCCTTTACATTAAATTCATGTGTATATCGGTTTGTAATTCTGTTTTCATCATTCACTAAATTATAATGTTCATTCAATACTTTTTAATAAACTTTGTATATTTTTCTGGACATTGGCTGCTGTTTAATAGTTTGTTTTTTTCCTCGTCGTTTATTTGTATTTTTTCCACCCATTGATTTCCACTGGCATTCATACATCCACATTCACACACCTCATTATGTTTTAGCGTCCACCCCCGGGTTCGCTAAATTATCATCACGTGTCCACCCGGATTCACGTTACATAAAATCTGTGGCCTTACTGGGGCCAAATTCACCATATAGTAGCCTCCTACGGCTAAAATTTTAACCATTGGCCTCTTTGGGTCCATATAATTTTCCTCATCATTGCTACATTCCAGCGGCTTCAACATTGAACATTTACATATTATTTTGTCGTTACATATTCTCTCGTTCCTACTTATAAACTGACAGCATTCCTTGTAAATATATTCTATTTTCTTCAAATTTATTTTAGCTTTGTACCTATAAAAAAAATCATTTCCAATTATGATATCGCATTGTAGTCCCTTCATTACAATACACTGCATTTCGAATTCTTTCCATTTATTTCTACCTTCACATTGCATATTTGGTTAATTTCATCCAGTTTCTTATTATTTCCCCCAATATCTTAACCTTTGGTATTTTATTTATTATTATTTTTTCCCCTATTTGAAATTAAATCTAACTTTTCCTGACTTATTATTGACCCTTCCGAACCAGAATTATTAATATTTTAAAATTTCCCCATTTAACTTAGCATTTATATAAATCAACTCATTATTTATTTCCTCGTCATTTTTATTGTCTTCAAGGATACTTTCTTTGGATGTTCGTATAAAATTTTTGGTGATAAGTTGTGCCATTTGTCCGGAGTGGTTTTTACTGAAAATTTTGGATATTTTTTTGATTTTGATTGATCGGCCTCATATTTCTGTTCTGGTTATTGTTCTGTCTTCTTTCATAATTTCTTTCATTCCTACATATTCTTGGAACGCTATTGTTCATCATGACTTCGTTGGCAGAACTTTCCCACTCTATGTTTTCGTTACTTCGGCTCTTACGCATGGTATTCAGATTCCTTGTATCATTGTTATTATCATTATTCCTGTATTCTTGCCTTCTACGGTTGTCATATCTGTCATTATTATTGTAATTGTTATTCCCCCCATTTCTCATGTTTGTAGTTACCGAATTCCTGTAATTATTATTATTTGGGTATTTTCCCCTAGATAATTCCTTTGATATTGCGGTCTATTTTATTTGTAGTTTGTTGGCCTGTCGTTATAATTGTAAAATTATTTTGTGTATTTCTACTTTCTTTACATATCTTGGCCGGGAAAATCTATCATTCTGGGAAAAAGCATGGTTACCATTATAATTGTTATTCGCCATATTATTTCTTGTATTACCCCTCTGCCACGATTTAAAAAAATTGTGAATGCGTTCATTGAATTAATATTCTGTAGTGTTATTGTTTGGACAATTTCTTCTTTAAAATGTCGAGCAATACACAGGACGATCTCTTCTTCGCGCATACGGGTTCTAGGTAGTTGGCAATCGATTATTTTCATAGCGTAGTGTACCATATCAGATCTTGCGTTATAATTATATTTACCAAAGTAAAGTAATTCGCGATATTCAGCTTGCTTGGCTTCGTTCCAGTAAAATTAAAATAGGTGCGAAAAATTGTTCAAAATTTACGAAATTGTTTTCGATGTTGGCGTACCAAATGCTGGCACCTTCTGCTAGATTACCCTAATGATGTCCTTTACGCCCAAAAAAAATTTCTTATTCCCGTATCTTTTTTTTGTAGCGATTTGACAAATGCCTTAGGATGTATGGTCTTTATTTGCCATTAAATTTTATTCCAATATGGCATTAAAATTTGTTCGAATTGTTTCCGGCTCATTGCTCTTGATTCTAGTTCGTCAATCTTTTTTTTATATTTTCATTAATTTTATGTTGTAAATTATTTGCTGTTAATGTCAGTTTTTTATGAATTACATCATCATAATTATGTATAACATCTTCCCACCTGCTATGTATTGTCCTGACTTTCTCGTGATTATCCTGCAATTGGACATCTATTTGCTCGAACTTCTGGTCTACTTTGTCCTCTATATTTCTCATATGATTGTCGGTTGTTGTCCTCTCGTTTTCTATCCTGTTTAATATTCAGTTTTTTCCTGTTCAGCCCTGTTTGCTATTTCAGCCCTTACTTCCATTATTTTCTTTATCGAAGGCGACTGGATTCTCAATTTTTTTTTATGAGTCCTTTGATCTTCTTATCGGTCATCCCAATTTTCGATTCAATTCACTCATATTGGTATTCATTGTAGCATTCAAATCGTGTTTGTTTCTTTAATTTATTATTTAGCTCGTTCATATTTGTCGTTAATGTATTCATATTGTTTTTCAGGTCCCTTGCATTGTCCTGCATGCTGGCGTTCTTTGTTGCAGCATCTGCATCATGGCCGTCGTCGGATCCTGTATTTGGGTGCTGGTGCCGGGAATTACATGCTCTGATATGACGTTAACCACCTGCTCATGTGGCGGCTGTGATCCCAGGGCTCTGTACATCCCCTTCTTCATGCTCGTTAAATCCTGAATATCGGATAAATCCGATTCTGAAGAAAATTCCCACTTCCTTCATTGTCAGGAAGTGCCTTTTGGAAGGGTCTTGCCAGACCTTAAGAGGGTTTTGTCATCCATTTTAATTTTAATTTAGTTTTATTTTCACCAAATTTAATTTTATTTATGTTTATTTATAGTTAGTGTTTTATTTATAATTTATGACCAACCTCCTATAGAGTAAGGAAGATTGAAGTCTGTTTTTTATGTTAGTATGACAAAAGGCAGGTTAGTTCTGGTTAGTCTATATATAGACAATAATAAAAGAAAACACAGTTGTACTTTATTAATACCACACTAAATATTTATGTTATTCAAACAAAATATGCGCCCATTTATTGGCATCCTGTACCTTTTTTTTATTGATTTTTGTTTTATACGATGACTTACCAATATTTTAAACCCTTATAATAAATCATATACACTATAAATATGCCTTTTATTTGATATTCAACATTATTTATATACGTTAAGCCCTTGTTCAATGCACGATGAAATTTTTAAATTTGTTATTTAAAACGCCTTCAATTATTTAGTCAAGAATTTTTTATTACAATATTTTGTTTAAAATTTTGAAAAAAAAAAAAAAAAAAATTAAAAAAATTAATAATAACTTACTAAATATTTTCTTGTCATTACTGTATAATTTTAAAATTGAAAATCTTTTAGTGCCCCACGTTGGGATTTTTTTCAACGGTACGTGCGTGAGATGTTTTATATATATATAGTTGTTTTTTTTTTTTTTAACGGTATTTTTATATATATATAATTATCTCTAAGATTTTACCACAATTGCAATTTATTTATTTGTTTTGGGGGGTTAACGCTGATTATACTTACAATTTCTTTGGTGAATGCTCCGACCTTTTGAGACGCTTCCCAGAGTAAGTTCTGTTTGTTTTATTTGGGCTTGTAAACATATATAAATAAAAGTCTAATATTAACTTAATCACTATATTGTATTTTAACCTTTTTTTTTAAATAAATTCAATATAAATACAAATGTACACTGGTGTTTACTTATTTTAAATTATCATGATTCATTATGAAAATATATCTGATTATATTTTTCTTTTTGATAATAATGTTAATCACAAATCTTTATAATAACAATAATTTTCTTTTGCTTTATCAATAAAATTTAAATTTCGAAAAATTTTATTTTTTCTTTAGATTATTATTTGTGAAATGATTGAAACTTTCTCATATGCATCTATTTTTTAAATTATTAAAGTAAACACTAATTTTATTTTCCTTACTTTAAATTAAATCAAAAGGTTCAAAAGTTATTTAATGTCCTAAATGGGCCCTGGTTTTTATGTCTCCTATCGGCAATTCAGTCTACTAACTAACAGTCATAACCACAAAATGTTTATATTATGGCCTTATAATTCAGCTTACAACGAAATAATAAAAACCGTAGTTCTTATTGAAGGATACAGATTTTCACTAAAATCGACGATAATGTTCTGTCAAGGTTATTGAAACTGCAGACCCATTTAACTCAGTCTGATATGGTTTTGTCGTTTTGTATTGTTTACCACGTGAAAGTTCAATGTCCCTTTAATTACGAAAATTGGTGTTATATGGCCTTTGTAACAAAATCGCTGCTTCTTCAAGGTAAATTTACTTATTTATTACTAATACTTCATTTCAAATCACTTTACTTTGATAAACTTTATTTAAATTAAAAAAACTATGAAGGAATTGAATTTGTAAACCCAGGTCACTTCTGGGTATCACTCTATGACGAGGTTTCATTGTTTTTTCTGACCTAGAGGAACAGATTAGTTTAACAAGCGAATTTTACAAAAGCCTTTTTTTCGGGGGTGTTTTGCTTTATACCCCGTCAAAAAAAATGAATATTTTTCGCCATCATGACATAAAATTCGACCTTTTCATGTCTATATTTAACTTAGAAAAATGGGGCCTGATCAATAAATTTATATAAATTTATATTTTATTATTATTTTTTTCTGTTTTTTTCACTTTTGAGCGATTCTTACCCCACTCAGAAAAAAAGGAAATTTTATCCCCCTTTTTAACTATATATAATACAATCTCTCCCATAAAAGCCTTTTTCCAATATTTTTGTTTACATTGGTCTATGTCACGAAATTTGACTTTTATAAATTTATAAATTATTTTTTGAATAAGTCTTTGACTAGATCGCTGAATATGCACTAAAATTAAACTTAACATAAATAGAACTTTCAAACTAATGTTAGTTTTAAAATAATACATTAATTTTACAATATGAAATTATTGACCTCCTTTATTGTCTGTTTACCTTTTTATATTTTTTTTAAAATTTCACTATTTATATTGTTTTTATTCTTATTCCTTATAATATGAGAAAGAGGGTTTTTTTCCCATGGTTTTTTATGCAGTTTATTGGGTTTATACTTAGTGTTTTTTCGTAAATTCGCATAGCATCATATCACGTCATTTTCATTTTCCACTTAACTTTAATTGTCTTTATTTAATACCATTCCCATTCATTTGGGTTCCTTTGGGGTTTTATTTTAGTTTAAGCCGATAACTATCCTATTATATACATTCCTATCTCTAAGATGTCATGGTTTTGCAAAAACATTTTAATTAAGGAATTTGGTATGTTTTTATTATTGAATTATCATTTTGGGGTCTTGTTTAAACCCTTTGTATATCCAGATATTTTGTCTGAAAAGTTCGGTTGTTATTTTTTACACATATATTTAATATTTCATATTTTTGCTTATTGAGTTTGCTATAATAACAAATTTGTACTTTCCGATAGTCTACGAGATGAAATTTTATTTTTTTTTTAAATCCTAGATCTTTATATTTTACAACTGTCTTATTCTGTGTTTTATAATTGTCTATATCATTATTAATCATTTTAGCCTTTTATTGATACTTTTACAACCCATTTTATTTGTATTGCCTATTTTTTTTTTTTTTTCCCCATATGATTCTTATCAAAATTTATACTGGAATTAAATTGCTTATAAGTTACATCTTTTCAATATATATATATATATATATATATATATATATATATATATATATATATATATATATATATATATATATATATATATATATATATATATATATATATATATATATATATATATATATATATATATATATAACTAACCTAACTATAACTTTATCTAATAAAATATTTTTATTATGTAATACGTAGATTGTATCGCTGATTGTACAAGCACAGTAAATTACCCCTTAATTAACCTATTGTTATATACTCCATGTAAATTGGGTTACTTAGTACAACAAATGTTTAATGAACACACTCTGATTAATTAAAATTTGTAGGTAATCTAAGTTTTAAATATAATAAAAAAATATTAATATAATTTTTTTTTTAATTGTGTCACCATGTAACTAACTTTTACAGTTTAAATACATTTTTTTATTTAATATCTGCTATCTGAGAGTAATTTTGGCTTAAAGTTGATTTTGGTTTGATGAACGTTCTCTTCTTGGCCATTTATTATAGAGTTTGTCAAAAAATTAGATACACAAGCAAACACAAAAAAATACTATTATTTTTTTGAGAAATGAGATTAAACTATAATTAAGTGTGCATAATAAACCATAGGCAATATATTAATTTTCAGAAATATTATTATAATATATATTTCGGAAACGAAGGCCTTGGAAACCATATTTGTGTTGACATTTCCTCACGAATCACCCTGTATATATATATATATATATATATATATATATATATATATATATATATATATATATATATATATATATATATATATATATATATATATATATATATATATATATATATATATATATATATATATATATATATATATATATATATATATATATATATATTATTGTAGCATGGAATTTTATATACGTATATGAAATTCCATGCTACAAATTAACCGTAATAGGACAGACTAGCCAATACATTAAAAATATAATTAATGGACATAAATTGGACAAAAAAACACAAACCGCCCTTACCAATCATACATCAGAGCCTTTTTTTAAACAAATAGTGGTAGTTTGCAACAATTTTTCATAATTACTATTTCTATGTTTACATTAAATCACTAAGCTTACCTTATAGTTAACATTTATATTTCACATAAGGTATATTATACATTAATAAAGAACAATTGCATTTTGAACACATATAAATAAACAACGAAAACAGATACAAGCACAAGCCGAGGAGCACGTTACATTTTTAAAACTTGGTTTTGTATACTGATCTTATTTTGGCAGAAATGCATTATCATTTGTTGTTGGTAAAACTGTTAAGTTATTTTTACAGAGAGGGGTGTTTATTTCTTTTTATTTTAAATTTTTTTTTGAATTAGATAAATTTCTATTTTTTA
>JAHBCN010008387.1:0-39170 GCA_019359885.1 Listronotus oregonensis | reverse complement strand
TTTACTTTCAAACAAAATGAATGACATAAAGTAGCTAGCATTTGAATTTAGGTTGTTTCAGTCAATTTGTAATAGGTTCTTTAGCAATAAAACTTGGCAGATAGTGTACTTTATTTTTATTTTTAAAACGGTGAGTAAGAAAGAAAAAGGCCAAGAGGTACTTTTAAGCAGAATTAGACTGGTTTAAGAAAGCACCACTAATTCTTGAAACTAGTGGTGTATAGTTTTCTTTGGTTAAAAGTAAGGACTTACCGACACGAACGCCACTGATGGGTGCTGTAGGAACAATTTTGTACATGTGAATGTGACCTATATTATACATTAGCGTAACAAAACTCATTTCAATATCTCCACGGGTTTTGGAGAAATGTGAAATTAACTAAAAAATACAAACAATTTTAAACAGCCCGTATCATAAAAATGAAGCATTTCCGGACCCATGTTGATATGAACTTTTTTTCATATTTTTAGATGTAGAATCTTCTTAAATTTTCCTAACAACATTCTGTAACCCTGTATATATAAGGGTGGCCGCATATTTTTGACCCATTTTAATCGAGAATAACTTTGGAACAAATAAAGGTATCAAGATGCGGTTTTTGCAGATGCACTTATATTTCTTAAAGTTTATTCTCGTACCTTCACGATTTTATTGTACATTCCATTAGCTCAAAAACAAAATGGCGATTTTCCATTATAGGACAACTATGTTATTTTAAATGGAACACCCTGTATATGTTTCTATATTTTCAAAATTTAATCTTTTCCCCTTTAAAAAAATGTAACACAAGCTATGGTTATCTCAAAAACAACGTATTTATTGACCTTCGAAATATTGACTGCATGTCGACCAACAATATTATTTAACAATTAAAATTTTTCATATGTTACAAAAAAAGGATCGCCAAAGGTTTAGGTTATTCACAAAATAATAGTTACAATAAGGTTAAATTACTTTTTAAAAAAACTACTGTAAATGTTGAAAATGCCTTCCGCCGACATCGACGCACTTATTTAAATTGAAAAAACTTATTAAAACTATTGACTAAAAATTCTTCAGGAATATTTTCTATTATGTTTCGATATTAATTTTTAATTGCTCTAAATTTTGGGAAGTGGACTATAACACCTCTCTTTCACATATCCCCACAGAAAAAATCTGGAACAGTCAAATCTGGTGAACGAGGTGGCCAGGAAATAGGGCCTCCTCTTCCAATCCACCGGTTTCCAAAACGTTGGTCAGTGAATCCTTGGTAATGTTAGCATGATGTGGTGTAGCCCCATCTTGTTGAAAATAGACGAAATTCAAAAGATTTTCTTCTTGCAATTGGGGATAAAAAAATATTTCCAGCATATCAACATAAGTCCAAGAGGTTATAGTTGGTTCATGAAAAAAAAATGGCCCATAAATTTTTTGCTTTGACATACCACCAGACTGTGACTTTTGGCGAACTCTAACGTGTTCGTTATATTGTCGAGGATTTTCTGTTGCCCAAAACCTGCAGTTATGCTTATTTACTTTTCCATTGAGGTGAAATGTGGCTTCGTCTGACATTATTAGTCTATCCAAAAAATGTATATTGTTCTTACTAAATTTTTGAATTCTCTGCAATTCACCCTTTGTGGAAAATCAGTTTCTTTTATTTCTTGTAACATTTGAATTTTTCTTTGGCTTTAATTTAAGTTCTTTTTTCATGATTTCTTGTACTGTAGTTTTAGGAATATGGGTTAACTTGAGATTTTTCTTGTTGACAATGTTGATCTTCCTGAGTTATCTCCAGAATTTGTAACGTTTTATTTAGCAATTCTCATTGTTTACTAATTTCTTTACGGCTAAAGATCCTGTACTGTTGTGGGTGGAGCTTTATTAAACATGTTTCTAAATCTTCGCTGGGTTTCTTTTACTGATTTGGTTTCGGCAAACATAATAACACATTTTCCTTTTTCGCTTAACGAGAACATTTTGCGCTTCCTAATTAAAATAACTTGTCAAAAATGACCAACAATGGCTGACAATGAGGCTTGTTGCTGTTATGGAAACGAGATAACTTTGTTTCCACAGGCGACTTTTCAAAAAATCCTTTTAAAATAATATTCTATTCGACATACAGTCAATTCTTTGGAGGTCAATAAATGCGTTATTTTTTAAGATAACCATAGCTTGTGTTACATTTTTTTAAAGGGGAAAGAATAAATTTTAAAAATATTGAAACATATACAGGGTGTTCCATTTAAAATAACAAAGTTGTCCTATATCGGAAAATCGGCCATTTTGTTTTTGAGCCAATGGAATGTCACATAAAAATGGTAAAGATACGAGAATAAACTTTAAAGAAATATAAGTATATTTGCGAAAACCGCATCTTGATATCTCTATTTGTTCAAAAGTTATTCGCGATCAAAATGGGTCAAAATATGGACGGCCACCCTGTATATTGCTCAATATTGTATATAAAACTAAATTAATATAATGACCTTTATCTCAATATTTACCGACATTTTTTACGATTTAAACAAAACAATCTTAAAAATGGAGGTTAGGAAGAACAGTTATAAACGAAAATTAATTTCTCAAATGGGTTCTACCCATTTTGATTTTTGCAAATGGGTAGATGTCGAATAGAAAATGTCGAAAAGGACATTCAGAATATAAATTTTCAATGCGAATGATTTTGAAGCTAGAGTGTTTTACCCTTGCAAAATATCGTAACTATGACCTATTTTCTACTGGAAAAACTCTTACCTGCACTTACCAGAACTAACCAATATGGTTTCTCAGCAACAAAGTTTTGTTAGGTTAAAGAAAAAAACTATTATTAGTCTGACAAATCTGACAATAAACATTGTGTTTCTAGCTAAAATTTGGCTTCTTTCGACAAAATATTTGGTAATTGTCTTGAAAGTTGCCTCCTTTCCGATTTTGACCAAATTTGCCGGTTTTTTGGGACGCTGATTACGAATCCGAAGAAATATTTTTTCGACAACGTTTCGTTTTAGAGATATTCGTCCAAAGTTGAGGATCAAACTAACCTTATTTACACTATTCCTCCTTCTTTTTGCGTAGCATTCTTGATTTTTACACTAAATTGGCACACAATATTTCACAAACACTTTTTAAAAACTTGTTTTTTTATTTATATTACAGCATTTCTCCATTTATTTGCAAACCTCCACTTTCACATGCCGCAATGTGGCCGCAACCATGTATACACTAGGGATTTTATAAGCAAAAATGGCCGCTGCCTTTGAGCTTGAAAGTTCGCAATTTAATGAAAAAAGGTGTAAAATAAATAAAAATGCAAGATTTTAAAAGGTGCTTATAAAATATTGTGTGCCACTTTAGTGTAAAAATCAAGAATTGTGTACAAAAAGAAGGGGGATTATATTGAAAATGAGGGTAGTTTGATTTTCAACTTTGTTGATGAATATCTCGAAAAAACCCCCGTTTACCAAATTTGGTCAAAATCTAAGAGGATGCAACTTTCGAGACAATTACCAAAAATAATATTTTACTTCGATAAGTCAGAGGTTACTTTGGTCACGTTTTTTACCACCAATCAATTATACACTTTGTCCAACAAGTACAACCAAAACCGCTATTCGATGTTAACAATAATATTTTTAGTGAAACTAAAAAATTATATCTTTTATCGCAACCAACTGATCCGGTCAGCCCAGAAAATACTTTTACAAAAATTCCCATAAACATCTGAAAAGTTTCTGCGGTCTTAGTTGGGCATAAAGGACGTACATTTTTTTTATCTATTGCGCGTATACCTGTCAATGTTAACAAGATTTAAAAAATTGTGTTACTGTGGTTTTTTGATGGTATTAAGAGCACCAATACGTGGGAAACAGTATGGCCAACAACTTCTTGTAAGAGTGGAATCGCACAAATTCGGCATTTGGAGATTTAATTACTTTCAAGAAATTAAATGATATAGGTTAGAAAACAGACATAATTGATGAAACATGGTTCGATACACACGACACAGTATCCAAAGGATGGGTTGATTCCAGTCAAAACTGTCGGACGAAAGCACCTTCAAATAGAAGAAAACGCATTACCATAATACACGCTGGTTCAGAAGACGGATTTGTCCCAAACTGCTTGCTGTTGTCTGCAAAGAATATTAAGGATTCTAGTTTAGATTATCATGAGAATACAAGTGCAGAACTTTTTGAAAATTGGTTTCAAAATTATCTTATAAAAAATCTTCCAAACAACAGTGTTATTGTCATGGATTGTCAAGCTACCACAGCCGTCTGCTACACAAAGCACCGGCTTCATCAAGTTCAAAAACTGAAATCCAGGAATATTTGTTAGAAAATTATATTTATTTTGAATTCAGTTACAAAACAGCGCAACTTTTGTCCTAAATTCATATGCAATTCAAAAACAATATGTATGTGATAAAGTGGTGAAAGGCTGGGCATACTGTCTTACGTCTTTTCCTATCACTGTATGTTTAACCCCAAGTTTGGAAACCAAGTAAAATCAAAAATCAGAGCAGAAAATGATACACCTACTTTGAGTCCCAGTGTTATAAATTTGATAGTTGTAAGCTGGAAAAATTTAGTACAGTCCATTAAAAAAAATTAAGGACTTTACATTTCTATACAAAACAACATAAGCCTATTGTAATTAATCTCAATGATGATTGATAGTAAAACAGAATTAGATTTATATATTAAGATTAAAATTTAATTATGTATAGATAATAGAGAAATAAATTTATTAAAACTTTGCATATATTTAATTTCTTAATGTAATTTTAAAATTATACCTACTTAAATAAACAATAAATTATAAATCTTTATATTATTAGAGTCTGTCCCTAATGTTCTTCCATTAATACCTAAACGCAGTTTTATTGTTATCGGCTGGTTAATCCATAAATAAAGGCAAAGCAACACGGTATATAGTATAAAATTTGAAGAAAAGTCGCTTAGTTATCGAGAAAAAAAACCGACGTAGAACCAAACCAGACTTAGGGGATTCTTAATAAGGAATCGTGTACACGAAATCACTTTTACGATATTTTTTAGTAGTCGAAAGCTTTTTTTTTTCGAAAAAACCCAAAAAATCGGTTTTCAATAAAACACGATTTTAACTTATCCACTGCTATATCTTTAATAATATTCATGCTACGATTTTTTTTTTAAATTAAAGTAGACAAATAGCGCTTCAAACCACGTCCCATTTAAGCTGATTTTTTTTTTTGTTAAATTTTTAAAATATACGAAACTCAAAATTTTATTTTTAGTAGCGTTATTTTAGGCAATGGAGAAAAAAGTTTATTATTGGAAATTTATAAATACATGCTGCGTACAAATTGTAGCTAATGTTTAAAACAAAAATTTTTTAGCTTCCTAGCTAGCTAGTATTGAGTCAGTGATATTTTTTTAACGGCCAAAGTCATATTTTTGCGCGCTTGGCTTAGCGAGCCGGCGACTACAAAGATCTTACGGTTCGGTGGAAGTGTAGTAGGTAGTTAAAGTTGTTCAACAGGTTTAAACGCAGATCTAAGGGCTGCTTAAGTTGTGGAAAAAGAAAAAAATAAATATCCAAAACAGGTTAGATTTAAACCCATACACAAATATCAATCATTGTTATTAATTACCCACCTAATTAGTAGGTTTATTAAACTTTTTTATTGGTTCTGGTAAAGAAAACCACCCAATGAATTCGTTATCTTTTGATTATACATTCAAAAGTTTATTATTTTTGAAACACTTTGCGCAAAAAAAATTGCGAATGCTTTATGTCTTTTAATTAAATTTTAGAAATATAGTACATACATTAAAAAAAAATAGGGCTTCAAACGTCTTTTTAAACAGGAATATATAATTTTTTTTTTCCATATACAGAGATGATACGATGCTATTCTTTGACATGTCTGAATGCTGCTTGAATAAGCAATGTTGCCAGACTATTTGTAAATTTGTTATTGAAGGTTGTTTTTTATAAAAAAACTAACCAGAACTTTTACAAACAACAACTTTCAAACTATGATCTAGTTCTGGTTAGTTCCGGTGAGGTTTTTCGTTAAATTGTAATTTTTTTTTATAAAATGCGCGTTCTGGTCGGTCTGTTAGTGCGGTTGTTAAAGCGGCTTTTTATTTTCCCTAATTATATTTGTAACTGGCTTGAAATTCAAATATTTTTATTTAATAAAAATTATCCTTATGGCAACAACAAAGTTTTTTATTATGAATTAATAATATTTCCTTTAGCAACACTGTAAACGTCTTGAAGCTATGCATGAATTTATTACATGTAAAAAAAAAAATTAAATAATGACCAATTTTAGAATTTTATTGCGCTTTTCTTGGTGAAAACCACATCATCCGCATTTTTTTTGCCTTAAATAACAGTACTTAAAGAATATTTTACATTGCAAATTTAAAAATCGTCCAATTCCTGGGTGATTTTTTTTACAGACCCAAAAATGTAATATGTAATAGTTATTTAGGCGCTTCATTAGTAGCATTTTACGTAAATTTAATCCATTTCGTCTTAAAATCTTTAATAATGTTTGCAGGAACGAAATTTACACTCCTTACGTTTTAGTCTTTCTTTCACACAAGTACATGTTGCAAATTCAATTTTGTGACATAAAGCCATTGCACTACGTATTATGGCAGCAGCTCTTAATAAAGTTTAAATTTTGGACATTTCTTTGGAAGTGAAAGATCTATCTGAACATCACTACCAATACTGCAAAAAAAGGAGATATTGTCGAACTATTTTCGGGTAGGTTCGGAAACCGTTTTCTATTTTTGTGCGATTTTATGTTTCTTTCAGAGATGTAGTTGTAACATAATTTATGATATTTCTCATCAAACGCAAATAAATCTTTATAGCCCTAATTTAGATATCATATTGATGTCGTTTATATTTCTGGCACTTTATTACTTTTTTTTATAGGTACTTTTTTTTAAACATAAAAAGATTTAGTACTATTAAAAATAAATACCGTTAACATGATTTATAAGGATAAAATTAAAACATATTTTTTTCAGTACAAAATATAAAGGTCGAACTATACTATGTAGGTACATAATAATATTTAAATTACTTGTTTAAACAGATTTTTTATTTAACTTTTCTTTTTTTTTTTACTATTGTTGCAAAAACACCTTTTCCCAATATTAAAATATCGATTTGTTTAGTTTCAAATAATTTGAAGGACCGCGCCACTGTCTGATTGCAAATTATGATAATAGTTTTGAGAATCTTGTAAGATTTACGACAGTCTTTATAATATTTTTTTATTTTCTTTCGTCATTTAAAATAAATTTTTTTAACCGAATTTTTTTGCTAGATTGTCCTGCCTTTTTTCAGCCCTGATGGTAATGATAACCCCCATTCTGGTCTTTGTAAAACAGTTTTGTATCCATCATACAAATTTTTTTTACAATTAATTCGCTTCATTGTTTTAAAATTCTAAATACATACAGCACACTCTAAATTTCGATAACCAATACTAATGTATTACTCGCACGCTATCCCATGAGGGGCTATTGGGTCCCGATAATACTTTTGCGTCTAAAAAAAATCGTGTTGCCAAACGATACGCTCTAGGAAATTTTTTTTTCAAACTTTTTTTGTTATTAATTGGCTATATTTTCTTCGCGTTGTATGAAAATATTTTTAAAAATAAAAAAGTTTATCGATTGGTGAAAATTTCAATACAATATATATATATTTTTAGTTTATCTAATTTTTCAAGGCAAAAAAGTGCAAATTGTGCCCAAACAGTTTATAAGGTTAAAAGCGCTACAGTTTGAGCTTAAATTTGACACTAAAATTTTTGTGGATTTTGATAGTTTTAAAGTTATGGGGTGGAAACGGAAAAAAATATATATTTTTTTAATTTAAAAAATCACTTTTTATTAATTTAAAAGTTCGAGACCACAAAAAAATGTCGTAAAATACAATTTCATGTGCCCGGTGACATACTCAAAGGAACCTAACTGGTTTGACCGATTCTACGCCAAAAAAAAACGACACGATAGGCTCACGAAATCACTCCGCTAATATATACTATGAGACAAACTATACGAGGATCGGGATCCGTCAATCGTTTCCCTTTTTTTCAAAGATCCGCCCAGCTCTGCCCCAGACACCCGATAGAAAGTGCTCATTCTAATACTAAGTTTTTAAATGTCTTTGATTTTTATTACATTTAAAGTTTTTATTTTATTCATAATAGACTAATAGACAACAGAGTAAACATGCACCAACCTTTATAAACTCTGAGCTCGAAAAATTTTCGAAAATACGTAATTTAGCGTTTGTGGTATTAGGTACAGTAACGGTCATTAAATCTTGAGCAATTCTTTTTCCATTTCGTAAAATAGGCTTATGCCACCTTCTATTAAATATAAATACCTGTTGAAAAACCTAATAAAGAAACAGGTGTCCGTTGTCAGTGTCTAAAAATAATTTTTAATATGCCAAACTTAACCTTGGATCAAAAAGTATTAATTATTCATTATGTTGTGCAGAGAGGTTGGCCAGAAAGGGATGTGGCGGAAGAGCTAACATCCCAAAGAGTACTATTCATTTTGTTAAAAAAAATGGCAGGAAACACACTCCTTTGAGAGAAGGGCTGGAAGTGGTCGCCCCAAACTATCGAATCAAGACAATAATTTAGTTAATGTTTTGAGATACCAACCATTTAAATCTGTAGTTACAGCAAAAAGGAAAGCAATTTTCCGCATCGGTTAGAACGGTACGGCGAAGACTAAGGCAAAACCGAATTGAGCGCAATCCGGCGCCTTAAGGTATGTTTCTTCCACGCGGCCGCATGCGGTAAACGCGTTAGCGGCATCGCCTCCCACTATGTTTTTAAATGTGCCTGGTTTCTTCCAAACGGCCGTCTATGCGTCCGCTGTCAACGATGGATTAGCCATTGGACTATGAAGAAGCAGTGTAGCCGCAGTCGCACGATATTTTGTTTGTGTTGTTTTGTGTTGAATGTCCGGTGTTTTTTTAATTGTTAAAAATTGAAACTTTTTTTTTAAATGAGGTCCCGGATTTTCTATTACGTATTTTAAGAGCTTTTAAGATCCCAAACCAATGATGATTCGCACTTTTCAAAAAAAAAGTTTAATGTTTTCCCGTTTATTTAAAAACATAATTAAAAAAACAGCCTATTCTTATATAAGTAAAACAAAGTGGTGAAAAACTAATAACACTATCTTAGAACAGAAAAGTAGCAATGGAAATGTAAAAGTTATTTTGTTACATCGATTCAAATAAAGTCATGAAAAATAAAAAGAAATTGCGAATAATCGGTTTTTTCAAAAAATAAGTATTCGAAAATTTTAAAGTTCTAAGGGGCATTTTAATTAGCATCATATTGGAACTTTGCCTTCATTTAACCGACCCGATTCTTTAAGTTTCCGAGATCCTAATGATAAGACTCGAATTTGATACACCCTGTACAGATTTACCTTAATACAATGGCTAATTTTTCCTCTGGGGTTATTGGATATTTAACTCTGTTGTCTGGGTCGGACTTTATATGTCTTTTATTAAGTCAAGAATAAAACAAACTCGCTTTACTCAGTCTAAAATATTTTTTAAATTTTACTTCATCCTGTTGCAGATGTCGATTTATTAATGTAGAAACAACCCTCATCGGTTTTGCTGAAATTTGGATTTATAGGGGTTCTATGTTTCAGGTTGGCTAATTGTAATATATTTCGTCATCCTCTTTTTCTTTTTAAAAAAAATATATTGCTAGATCATCCATCCGACTCTTCCAAAGATTATTCCCTTTCACTAATAATTTTGCATCGCGGTTTGAGCCGCGGTCCTGAGAAACCACCTGATTAAACGGCGGCCGAGCGTTAGTCCATTGCGTTAGTCGCTGCGACGGCCGCGTGGAAGGAACCACACCTTTAAAACCATTTTTAACAAATGCAAAAAACGCATTGGATTTGCTCTACAATTTTTTGGAACATCCGATTTTTTGAAAAATATAATTCACCGATGTTTAAGTGTTTTAGTCCTGCTACAATGGGGTACTTAAGGTATAAAGGCCTCAAGGAACACGATTTGATGAAAAATATACCCAAAGGGAGAGAAGAGGAAAATGTTTGGATCTTATTAGTTAAAAATGGGGAAATAGTTTAGGCCGCAAAATGTAAACTTAAATTTTAGAGGCGTGGAATGAGTTACAAGGAAATCCGGACTAGCCCGAGCTTTGGTCCATTCAATGTCTGAAAAACTCTGTCTTAGAAAAAACGGGGCCGCAACAAAATATTAAATTTTTTGGAAGGATATTTAGGTTTGTTTAAATTTATTAAATTGTTAATTAATTTATTAATTTGTTAGTTTTTATAAAATATACTTTCTTTTACATTTTGCTTTATTTATAGTAATTAAAAGTAAAAAAGGTAAAAAGTTGCTTTTAAAATGAAAATTTGGCGCCTTTGAAAAGAAAAACATAGAAAGTAGCAAAAAATTTGGTTTAAACTGCACCCCTTTGCTTTTTATAATGTGCCCTCCCGCACGTGTCTATAATAATAGACCATATAAAAGCAAAAGCAACCGATAATAAAAATTAAACCTTTTTTGCTACTTTTTATGTTTTTTTTTCTTTTAAAGGGCACCAATTTCTTTTAAAAAATCCAACATAAAAAAGAGCGATTTACAAAACTGGCAGAAAAGTCAAAATCTGACTAACTTTGGCCCAGAATGGCCGTCACTGTAGCAGTAAAAATGTTGGGCACAAAAAATTATGGCCTGTGAAAACAACTTATAGTTTTTAAAAGTTACCTAAAAACAAAAAGTATTGGATTTAAATTTACTTATCTAATAAATTTATCCAAACAGTATTCTCACAGTTCTACAGGCCGTTTTCTTTATTTTTACTCCGTTTTTTGTGCAATTTGATTGAAATATTTAGCGGTACTTCTATAAAGCGAACTTCTCGGCCAGTTCCCCGGCGTTGAAAATCTCTTTTATATTGAATTTGCCCGAAAAAAAATCGACAATTCCTATAAATGTAAATATCGGTAATATTTTTATAGATTTCGGATTATGGATGATTTTGCGTTATTCTTAGAATTTTTTCGGAACATAAGATTTGCTGGTAAGAGCTAGACTTTTGTTTGAATACTCAAAAAGAGTAAATTACGATAGTGGTTATTTTAAAAGTACTGCCCTTAAAAAAGCAAGGTTTTGATAACGCTATTTTTGAGTTCTCAACAAAGGATCTACAGCAGATTTTTTTTTTGTCTCAAACATTTTTCACAAACTTAAGTTTCTTGGCGATCCATCAGATTGTTGCTCCTGACCAGACAGGGGTAATTAATGAAAAAAATTAAAACTTATTTAATTACTTCTCAGTAATTGGTTTATTTAATTCTTATTTCTGATAAAGGTAATTGTATTTGAATTATCAATTAATAGGATAATGTAATTGTAATTGGTAATTGATTTTAACGAATCCCAAGTAATTAAATTACTTAGAACGTAATTAAATTACTTAGAACGTAATTTGATTACTTATAAAGTAATTGAATTACTTAGAAATGAATTTAATTACCTAATAAATAACTGAATTACTACGAAAAATTCGATTACCTTTCCTTATGTTGGGGATAGGGTAAAAAGAAATTTTTAATTTAGAGTCATTTAATGTTGAACTTGAAAGGCAGTTTGAATATTGACGTAATGATATATTAATAAATATTTTATTTTTTTTAGTGTATCGTGTTTAATATAGTTAAATTTAATTGCAAAATATTCAATTTTTAGTTTTAATTGATTATTACGATTAAAAAACATACTAGTAATTGGTAATTAATTTTTCTAGTTGATTAGTAGTGTTTTGGGAAGATGCCTAATGTCTATGAAAACAAACTGGCTCCGACAAAATGATTTCTATGTTTTTAAACCAATGCAAATAACATCTTTCGTCCTTTTGGAGGACGATGCCGAGTGATTCCGAAAAAAGCGTGATCATTGGGCTGCCCCCAAAAAATTTAGGCTTTGTGTAAACAACGGCCGAATTTAAGTGGTGGTCTGGGTTTTAAAATTTTTATTAAAGACATAAAATAGAATCGGGTTTTTGTCGCTCACCCGTTGAAATCTAAAGAAATTTTTAACCTTTAGGGAAGTTAACCCTATATATATATATATATATATATATATATATATATATATATATATATATATATATATATATATATATATATATATATATATATATTTCCCCTAGAGGGATGAAAGCCGTGGGCTTGAAATAATAATAATAATAATAATAATAATAATGAATAAATAAAACAAGAATAAAATATATCGATATTAATACATTGTTATTAATAAAATTAATTAATAAGAATAAATTCTTAGAATGTTTGGTAAATATTTACGAAATAATGACAAACCGAGTAATTATACATTATTTATTATAAAATCATTCTTTCATAAGGTCAATTTTTTTTTAAATCGTTTCTCGTACTTATATCAAGTTTGCGGCTTATTCCTGTTCCCTGGAACCAGGAGATTTTCTAAAACGTTCTTGGCGCATTGTGGATCTTAATTTTGATTTTACCATACTCATTTTCGAGAAGGTGCGTTCGCTGTAATTTTTAAATCAAACCCTATCAAATAATAATTTTCATATTTTAAAACAGTAATTTTTTTCAGACTATGGGGGTGAGGCACTCATGCACCCACTGTGCGCACCTATGCTCTTAGCTTTCAAATGATGTATAGAAAAGCATTTTAATAGATAGAGTTTTGGTTTGCGTTTATTCTACAGATTTTCTAGAACCCGGAAACGGCAAAAATGCAGATGAAAAAAAAATTTTAATAAAAACCAAAAAGATGATAAAGAAATTTTCTGGGATAATTACACACTTGCTAAGGCCCCATTAGAAAAAGAAAGGAAAACAAACCATTTCGTCAAAAAATATCAATAAATTAATGAGATACTTTCAAAATATTGTGAAAAACTTTGACCGCTTTTTTTAAATTCTAGAAAAATCAGAATGGACCAAACTCTATGCAATGGTACCTATCATTGCATATGGGTTCCCATTTCGATGAACTTTGAGTGATTATAATATGTACCGGGTGTTCCACTAAGAGGGTAGTCGGTATATCTCAGAAATAGTGATGAGGAAACTTCTTGGTCTTGGTCTTGGTCTTCAGCAAGCCAGACCAAGACCGACCAAGACCAAGAAAAACCGCCTTTTGCTTGAAAGACCAAGACCAAGACAAACCGAGGTTAAGACTACGCAACACCAAGACCGACCTGCAAGACTCTTGCACTTTGCAACTTTTTTGATATACAGACATAATAAAAATGCAAGAATTGCCAAAAAAGAGGCGATTATTAAGTAAGTAAAAGTTTTTTTAATAAAATAATAATTAAATCGATCACTTTGTTCTTTTAGTACATAGTTCTCAACAACGATAACGAGTAAATTTAATAACATGTTTCAAAAATAATGAGATGGTGACTCAATGGTCCGACAAAGTTGACATCTTCGATATCGTTTACGAAGAGAAAACTAGGGGTACAAAAGTTATAAGCTGAATATTTTTCATTTTTTTTTTTTTTTTAATTAGCTATCTAGTGATGCCACTTACAGGGTAAATAAAAATTTCCAAAATCCAGAAAAACATTATTTTTGTTCCACACTGTATAGTTGGATCAATATAAGAATAAAATAAGGTTCTCTTTAAAAGGAAAAAAACTTAAAAAAGCGAATAGGTTTAATTTGAATAGCAGCCGCCTTTGCTTTTTATAATTTGCCGCTTCCCGCACGTGTCGTAATAATAGACCATATAAAAAAGCCGACAATAAAAATTAAACCTTTTTGTTACTTTTTATGTTTTTTTTTTCAAAGGGCATCGAATTTTCATTTTAAAAATAACCCAACTATAGGTATTTATATTTTTTGTCTGTCCATATTCTGAACTTATAGCTTGAGCTAAAATCATGAAATGTGGCACAGTGGTAGTCTTTGCAGTGGCAGAACCTAAAGGGCCTGTTTTTTTGAATTTCGCCCCCGACAAAAATAAGAGCAAAAAGTGTTTTTTTACGTTAGCCGTATGAAAGGCATCTTACACAGACAGAGGCTTCTTAATATTGTCTCGCCTGGAGGAGACAGGCTTTTCATCTAGTTGAGATATAAATGTCAAAGTAATGGATTAATAAAAAATATATTTGCCATGTGATAAAGAAATACTTTTATATAAATGGATTGTAAAAATCACTTCCTGTTTAGACGGAAAGAAAACCGAAAATAAATTTAAAAACCATCTACGTCGACATTGTCCCTATTATCAGTTTCCAGTGTAATATACAGGGAGGCGATTTTTTCTAAATTGTTTTTACGCCATAAATTTTTTTTTTAGGGGAAAAGCCCTTTTCGCCTATAATTTTTGTATGTTTAGTTTGTCATATCATGGACGATTTTGGAATATCGAGCTTTGTCAATATTCAGCCCCTTGTATCTGGTTGTTTATAAGGATTCACAAACTTGTATGGAAATGTTTAACTAATTTGAAGATAAAAGTTCATATAAACTGAAAAGTTTTTAAATAACTTTTTTTTTTGAGTCGAAACCAATGCTTACATATCAAATTATTTTCACTGAAATTTCATATCTTATTAAAATTAAGTCTTTTTTTTTTTGCTTACACAGTACATATTTTTGTATTTGCTTTAATTTTTATATACTTCTTTTCTGCTATTTATAATTTTCATCCCTAAAAGGTTTTTATATGCCACTAAATGTATAAAAGAAGATTGTGTCTTAATTTAACCAAAAATAGAGCACTTTATACTGGGGTCGTTTACCAAAGGCTGAGTAAGCTGAAGCCTGGGCGGCAATTAAATTTAATTTTAAAAAATGTAATGGTCAATTAACACATTTTTTTTTAATATTTAACAAAAGATTACAAAATTCTGAAATTTGTTTGTTTTAAAGATTTTTATTTAATTTTCTGTATGTTTTTTTTGTTAAATTTGTTTAATTTTTTATAAAATTAATAGTGTAGTTTAAATTCTTTTATTGCTAAAATTTTTATTCTGATATTCAAAATATTGATATATTAAGGCGGCAAAAATATATTATCCTATGGGCGGAAAAAAAGTTAAACGGCTCTGGCGCTATAAATAAAAAAAAATATGCTTTTAAATCAAATAATTTAAATGTATATTTAAGATTAAAATTTTTATTTTAAAACTTTAAACAAAAAATAGTCTTCATCTTTATTTATATTTAAGTTTTAAAAAAAGATATATTTTATTCAATATGGCTTAGTTTAAATTATTACTACCAAAAAATCAAGACCAGCAAGACCAAGACCAAGACCAAGACCTTTTTGACTTGAAGACCAAGAATTGAAGACCAAGACCAAGACTAGCCCGGTCTTGGTCTTGGTTTGTTTGCTCTCACTACCAGAAACTACTAATGGTAAAACTATGGGGAAAAATTTTTTTTTAGATAAAAACCGGGGTTGGAAATTATTTTCGTTCGGGTGGCTAGGGCGTAAGGGAACAACAAACAAAAAAATATACATTTCTTAAAAATATCAAATAAAGTGTATCAAAAGTAGTATATTTTATTATTCAATGTTTTCTAAAACAAAAGCTTCGGTCTAATTTTGTCGTTCTAAAAAAGTGGGGGGAATTAAAGTTTAATTTAAAAAGTGTAATAACCCCGGTTTGTTTAACCGAATTTAAAAGTCCGTTTAGAAGTGCATTTTAAGCATTATTTTCAGATGTTAAATTTGCTAACCACCACAAACGCCGCTAGAGGGGCAAAAAAACTAATTTTTTAAAAATTTTTTTGAAAATTTTAAAACAATGATATATATCCTTTACATATTTAGATTAAGAAAAAAAATCCCCCGGAAAAATTTAATATCTCTTTTAAACCGAATATATTAGCAAAAATATAAATAGACATAGAGAGTAACGCATTTAACGACATAATGTTTTTTACCTAGGCCGATTTCTTTGGGTAAAATTAAATTTATAAATTTTTACAAATCTAATGACCTGCATGGTTTTTACTAATTTTAACCCATTTAACGATATTAGACAAATTGATAATTACCAACCTAAAACTGTAATAATCCATTGAGCGTGGTCCTTCAAGTTAGCTTTGAAAACAAAAGGATGCTGAAATGTCAAAAATCCAACAATTTTTATTTCAAAATATTTTTTGTGTTGCGCATTGCGTTCTTTAAAAAATATTATTTTAGTGTTGGCTATTGTTTCTTTAAAAATGCCTTGTTGCTTGAGGATTAACCTACATAAGCAAAAACGTTGATGACATTTTCCCCAGTTCACGGCGCTGGGTTAAGGGGCGAAGAACACTTTTCGTGGTACAAAAGCGATTTGCTAAACAAGTGAACATTCTCCCGCCGCTGCCGTACCGGCCTTCTAAGGATATCTCAATACATACAGCCTGGCAGCTTTGTCGCATTTTGCAGACACTCAAATAAATAACAATAATATCAACTGCTTCTTCAAGCAATAAAAGCATCTTTAAAAACACAAAGCACAACACTAAAAATTATATTTTGAAATAGAAATTGTTGGATTTTTGACATTTTACATCCTTTCCAAAGCAAAAGGACCACGCTCGATGGAAACGTTATGGTTGGTAATTATCAATTTGTATAATAAGTTAAATGGGTTTAAAAAAAAATTAAGTATATGTCATTAAAATTTTTAAAAAATGATACATTTAATTTTTCCTAAAAAAATCGGCCTGTAGAAAACATCGTGTCCTTAAATGGTTACGTCTCTATTTATTTTTATTTTGCAAATATATTCGGTTTGAAAAAGATATTAAATTGCTTTTGGGAGGTTTTTTCTCTATCTAAATATGTAAAAAGGTTTTTTTGTATTTAAATTTTTCAAAAAAAGTTAAATAGGTTAGTTTTTTTGACCCCTTGGGCGTTTTAGATGAGTAAAATATTTTATCCGAAAAAATGCTTAAAATCTTTCTAAACGGTAAGTTTAAATTCGGTTAAAGCAATCCATTGCACCAAAAAACCCTTCCCCCACCACTTTAATTTAGAACTGAAAAAATTTCACCTGAAGTTTCTTGTTTAGAAAACATTAAATAAAAATATATCATTTATTGAAAACCCCTTTTAATATAATTATTAATATACATTTTTATTTTTTTGTTTTACCCTTACGCCCCAAACGCCTCCCCAGGAAAAATTTAGCAATTTCCCCTTGGTCGCTTTTTTAATTTTTCCGAAAGTTATATATTAGTGTTTGAGATATAGCGACTACCTCTCTTAGTGGAAACCCCATATTGCCCAGTAGGAACAATTCGTCCGCCCGTTTATAAGTGAATCCATGAAGATAATGGATTCCAGCGGTAGAGCAGTAGCTGAAATGGGGACTTTGGGTCCCGTTTTCTCAAAACCTCACCCTTTTTCGAAAAAAATTATAAGGATCCTTTTTGTAAATTACAAGGGGATCTTCTTTTTTTGTCTAAACAAAAATTCTTCAATTCGCATATTTTGGCAAATATTAACGGGAAACTCATTTTTCGGGCCTTCAGGGGCCATTTTTAGACCTTTTCCACCAGTTAATGTTGATAAACTTTTTTTTGCTGAAAAGCATCCCCGAAAACCCAAGAATTGCGCCACAAGGGAAAACTGTACATACTTATTTACAGCTTTGTCCCTTCATTTACTGAACTACTAGTCAGAAAGTAAAATTATTTTTTTACGAACGATTCTATATCCTTTTAATTTTATTTGTATTTAAGAAAAATGGTTACTTAGTATTACAAGGTACGAGAGGGTTGAACCTTTTAATCTCACTTAAACTTACACCTTATTGTAATTTTATTTGTAATTTTGTAAATATTTAACTAACATACCTCCTTTTTCCATGTAATCCGCTATTGACACCACAACCCCCTCGCCCCCAATCCCAAAAAACTTCATAAACCTACGAAAACCAAATATGTTTCCAAACAAAAATATAAATTCAAATGGGATTATCTACTAATTCCATTTTAAATCCAAATGGCACGTGACTGTAGGGGTCGAATTCTAAAAAACCTTTTTTACCTACCGTTGGGGGAAAATTTTTCGGTATTTAAAAATTGACTGTTTGCTCTTGGGGGTTTTTTTTAGCTTTATTGCTTTATGAGAGCAATATTTTCTCTTCTTCCAAAGCAAATCTGTCAACATTTATGTTCCTACTGTATAATTTGGCATTGTCGAAGATATTTTTTCGGTTCTAGCGAGAAATTTATTTAGAGTTTATTGGTTTATGATATGGTCTTGCACGAAACTACTTTATTTTCGATTTTAGGGACATGATGTATTTAGAAAAGTTAAATATTTCGGTTTATTGGTAGATTATGATTTTAAAATTCAAATTTTACGCGCTATCGTGCAAAAGGTTAAATCAAGGGGTGATAGGTCGGGTGAAAAAGGGGGGAACCCCGTTTGTAAGAAGGTGCATTTAAATGTCTAAGTTTAAAAATTTAGGTCCACGATAGAGGGCAGGCCTATTTCGGCCTGACGCAGGCAGGACCGTATCGGTCTGGCCGCGCCCTTGGCGGGAATTAAGATTTGCGCCCCCCCCCCCCCCACCCACCGAGAGATTTGGGGAAATTTTGAAATACCCTCCAATGAAAAGGGGTTTCCGGGGTTTTTTTCCGGGAAATTTTACAAAATAAAGTGCAAACTTGTGGTTTTAAAAAATTTTTTAAACCCCGAGAATTTCTTTCCCCTTTTAAAATACCAATTTTGTGGTAAATTTTTTGTGTCAAATTTAATATTTTCTTATTTTTATTTTCATTATATGAAAATATTAGCCTACTATTTAAAAAAAGGCATTTATTTAAAAAACAACTGTTTGTATCTGATTAAAAGAAAAAAAAATTTTTTTAAACATTTGGGATGATTATATTTAGAAAATTTTTTCCCCAACCCCCAAAATCGAATTTTAAAAAAATGCTGTGCATAGTAGGCCTAAAAAAAACTTAACATTTGTACTTTAAAAAAATTAAAAAATAAAAAAACAAAAAAACTAGTGTTGATTAATTTATAAAATACCAATTTATCCGCAGTTTAAATATTGGAAAAAAATGCAAAAAGTTACATTCTCGCTGTAGGTATCAGGATAAATTGTTTTTTTATTAATAATTCATACATTTATTCAGTCTTAATATGTTAAAAATAATTAAAATAAGTATCTTTAAAAAAAAAATTAAAAATTGTTCTCTTGTAATTTATTTATTTGATTAATGTTGTCAATAAAAAATAATAATAATATGATTACGATACTGACAATTAGTTTAAAAAAAATCATAGCCGATTTTGCGCCCCCCCTGAAGCTGCGCCCTTGGCGGGCGCCCATCTCGCCACCGCCTAAATACGGCCCTGGACGCAGGCAATGGGTATATTACACAAGACGTTTCACCATGTTTTCCTCCTATCGTACCTTTGTTACCGTCCTTATAAAGGTAGGAGATTTGGTATGTAAATTTTCATAAGTACAGGTTTATTCATTTTAAAGTTGGGGCTTTATTTTTGAACTTCACTGTACTTTTTTAAAAACGAATATAGCCATTTCATATTTTTTTTTTCCCTAGAATTCAATAATATTCAGAAAAATTTGAAACAAAAAACAAAATAGTTACAGCAGAGTGACGTATTTTTGGAATGGATTGAATACCCGATATTTTTATATCAATAGATAGATATTTTCACGAGGAATCGGGATATAGGGGTTACTGGGTTTATTTCCTGAGGTTCTGCTGCAATTTTTTTAAAAACCAGGGTTGTAAAAATCATGATTTAAAAAAAAAAACAAAATTTCCCTGATTTTTAAAAAAAATCATGATTTTTTTGATTTTTTTTTTTGTAAATAGCACAACGAAGTTTGTAACGTGTCCTTATTCTTAAACATTCTCCTATCTCCTAATATTTTTTGGGTTTTTTTAAATTCTTATATTAAATATTTGGCGAGAAAGCACTTGCACTTTCTTGAAAATTCCTCTCAGAACACGCAGATTTACCGGTCTAAAAAAAAGGGGGACGGGCGTCATTTCCTTTGTTAAGATATGCGCGAGCATTGTTTTAGGCTAACTGAAAATTTTGATTTGTCAATGATCGATATAATATATTTTTTTATATTGTAAAATATAAGATATAGTTTTTTGAATATGTCGTTTCCGAAGAAGTGGTAGAAAGAAAGACCTTATCCGGCAGTTTTTCAAAGAAAAATTGGGGAAAGCGGAGGGAAAACCGGGATGTCGCGCTACAGGAAAAAATGTAATTTGGAAATGCAAGGAATGGTGGAGAGGATGAAAAAAGCATGAAAATGTAAGAATGTAAATAATAAAGAATCGATACTTTCGGGTACTTATAGTGACTCGTCATTCTCGCCCCCGATTACAATCACAATCAGTTTTAACCGTAAGTACCTTTTATTATTTGTTAATTTTTAAAAATGGTGTTGAAATATTTTTCCAATATTCCATGTTTGGAAATTTTTAAAAACTTATTTTTACAACAATGTGTCAATGTGTTGGTTTCTGGTGCACTTTATTTTCACGGAATTTTACAATTTTGAAACTGCTTTGAATTGATACGTTTTTTTAACACTAAACACTATTTGCAACAAAAATTCTTGGATGAACTTATTTTCTGAAAAAAATATTTTTTTTTTTTTATCCAAGTAACTATTAATATGTAATTATGACAACACAACACCTTTTTTTCAAAAAAGTGGCTCATTCAACGATTTTATTTTTTGCTTTGAATTAAATCGATTCTATTTGACGGGCTCTATCAATCCAAACTAAAAAAATATAAAATTCCGTGACACATAAAGCGACTAGCCCCAATGTGTTTTAGATACTTTACATACATCTATCATCTATGGACAATTGAAGCCTCATATTGTTTTTTTATTGATACAGAAATTCAAGCATAAATACGTCACAAACAAACGAACAAAACTTTCAGCAAGCAAGTACGTCGCACCAGTTTCCCTTCAACCCAGAAAAACAAAAAAGAAAAGAATGTAATACTGAAATACTGGAATTCCCGACACAACTTCTTCTGGATCTCTGATGTCTTTTTTTTGGCGTACTAGAAGCCTGCCAAAATGAAATTGATAAGCAGATTGCCAGAGCCCCTATGCAACAAACAGTTTCATCTGCCTGGAGCAATCCGAAGTTAAGAAAGCTATAGCACTACTGGACCTGGATATGTACCGCCCAGTCAAAATGATGTGTCAGGCAGATTTTTTTGATCAAATATAAAACCGAAGAAAGAAGCAAATGCTTTAAGGGGTTGTCTAGAAGTAACTTTTGTCTTTCACTGATGGATGGCCTAATGTGCATAATGAACCCAAGTTTTGCAACAGTTACTGCAGAAAATGGCTCCTTTCTATTCGACACTGTAGATACAACTGCCTCCAATACATCCGACTACCTAACAGAAATTGTAGAACCTCTTATAAACAAACTAAAAACCGAGTATGATTGTACAATGAGTAGTTTCGTAACAGATAAGCAGCTAACATGTCTGAATGCGAAATGAAATAAAGGCATCTGATAAATTTAAGGGGTTGCATATGACTATGCACACATATACTAAATTTATCATTAAAGATTTGGAAATCGTTGATATAAAAGAGCATGTAGTCCAAATCGTAAAGAATTTAGGAACAATCATTTTGGATCTGCAACATATGCCAAAGAAGGAGGAAAAAACTACCATACCTAGTGATGTTCGATGGAACACGCTTGCAGACTGCTTGCAAGTATTTATCGAATCATGGCCCATACTTTTTAGAATCAGTGAAGAAACAAAAAAATATTGACAGTATTATCAGGGAAAAAATTTCAAACATTCATCTACAGAGAAGTGCTGAAGATTACCTCAAAATTCTTAAACCAATTACCATTGCCATAGATAGGTTGCAAAAGGTTGCAATTTTGCATTCGAGATTCTTTTTTATTTAAATACTTCTTTTTTTTTAATTAGCATAAAAAACTATTAAAAAACTTCTGTTCGCGCTAAGAAAATATTTTGACGTCTGCGACGTTTTTTTTTAGTATTTTTTTTTGTTTAGTCTCCCAAAAAACCTCAAAAAATAGTTTTGCTTTTATCTGAAATGCTTTTTGGATTATCTATTTCAAGCTTTGGGAATGACAATATACAATCCTGTTTACATTTTTTTTTGCATCCGTATACAATAGTTTGCATCTTCGACGCAAAATATTGTTTTTGGGTGTATCCCTTTTTTCCTTACTGTAAAGATTTAATCTACACTATAGTCTTCGTTATTCTGTGTGGAAAAAATTCGATCATCATACCCCAAGGAGCCACTTATACTGCAATCGTAAGAAAAAGTGTCACACCTGCATGGTCCTAAATCTGTCAATATTAATATTAAATTTTGATTCTGGGGCGCTTTTTTGAGTGTTTTAACCAGATCTTTAAAACCATGGGTCTTTAATTTTTACACTGCTTTCTATATTTAAAAAATCAATTTGGCATCTGCGATGCTTTTTTGATTAATTAACTCCTTTTCCATAATACCCACAAAGGACTATTGATAAAGTATTGTCTATGTCAAGAAAGAAATATGACGTCTGCGACGCTTTTTTAACTTTTCTAATCGAGCTTCTAAAATAAGCTAAAATAATATTTTAAACAGTGCTTTCTACACTAAAAGGCTAGTTTTGGCATCTGCAATGCTTTTTTAATGAAATATTCCATGGTCCAGAAAAACCGTTAAAGACTTCTGATGGACTACTGTCTACATAAAAAATTGTGGCGTCTGCGACGCTTTTCTAGATTTTTTAAACCGAGTTTTGAATCTAATCTAAAATAATATTTTAAACAGAGCTTTTATTAAAAAGTTGTTTTTGGCATCTGCGATGCTTTTTTGAGTAATTATCTCGTTATTTATAGTTACAAAATTTTTGCAGATATGACACTTTATGTTACGAAGGCAGTATCCTTGTATGTACTACTAACTTTACGCCTAAAATAAAAATTATTGGCGTCTGCGATACTTTTCATGCACCATAATCTTAAAAAAACCTTCAGCAGTTATTTTGCTTTCTACATTTTAAAACCATATTTTGCATTCGAGAGTCTTTTTTGATTAAATATTTTGTTCTGTTTAATTAACATAAAATAAATTATTAATAAACTTCTGTCCTCGTTAAGAAAATATTTTAACGTCTGCGACGTTTTTTTTGTTATTTTTTTATTTTTACTCCCAAAAGAACCTCAAAAAATAGTTTTGCTTTCATTTGAGATGCTTTTTTGATTATCTCTACCAAGCTTTAAAAAAATTATACAATCCTGTTTGCATTGTTTTCAGACCCGAATTAATTTTGACCGGATGCAAAAAAATTGTTTACGGGGGCAGACTTTTTCTTCTGATTGCGTAATCAGCCAAAAATTTTATAAAATTAGTGGTTTTTTTTTTCATATGGTCATATTGAATATTTTGGGGAAAAATAGCAATGTGAGGGCCAAAAAGTGTTTATTTTAAGTTAAATCATTTGTGCAGCTCTTCGCTTGTTTGTATATTAATAATTTTAAAAGCAACCCAGAACCCCACGAGGAGGTGGCTGCACTTCGAGTTCCACCGAAAACCCCCAACCATCCAACCAATATTGTAAATTTACATTGGTTTAGTTCTTTTTTCTTGGGGTTTATTTTGTTATACCTTACTTTTTTTCTATGTCATGCATCTGCGATGTTTTTTTTATTAATTATCTTTTTATTTATAGTTAAAAAATTTTTTCAGATATGACACTTTATGTTACGAAGGCAGATCCTTGTATGTACTACTATCTAACAGAAAAAGGGTTTTTACTTTTTTTTTGAAAGCCCTTTTTAAAAAACCCAAAAAATATTATGCATTACTTACTACATTTGTAAAAAAATTTTTTCATCTGCGATGCTTTTTTTGTTTTCCCGTACCTTATTATTGTAAGTGACTATTGTTACCGTTGAGTCCACTTTAAAAAAAAAAAGTAGCATCTGCAAGTTTTTTTGGGGTATTTTAAAAAAATTTTAAAATAACCGATATCCTAAATATAAATAATGCATCCTACTTTAATAAATATTTTACATTTCTGCAATGTTTTTGTTGTAAATATTTTATTTTTTAAAAAATATTTCTAAATTATTAATATAAAATATTTAAAAAACATTAAGGGGTCTGTAACTTTTTTTTTAGATTTTTTTTTTAATAAACCTTTAAAAAAAACAATTGCAATAAATTTATGTATTGTCTTCTAGAACCCATAAAAAGAAAATGCATTTGAAATGCTTTTTTGGGGTATTTATATTGTTTAAACTGCGATGCTTTTTAATGAAATATTCCATGGTCCAAAAAACCGTTAAAGACTTAGGACTACTGTCCCCCCATAAAAAATTTGGGTCTGCGACGCTTTTTGGATTTTTTAAACGAGTTTTGAATCTAATCTAAAATAATATTTTAAACAGAGCTTTATTATTAAAAAGTTGTTTTTGGTTTCGGGATGCTTAAGCGTAATTATCTCGTTATTTATAGTTAAAAAAATTTTTGAGATATGACACTTTATGTTACGAAGCCAGTATCCTTGTATGTACTAACTTTTACGCATAAAAAAAAAATTATTGGGTCTGCGAGCTTTTTTTCTGTTTTTTAACCATAATCTTAAAAACCTTTAGCAGTTTTTTGCTTTCTACATTTTTAAACCATATTTTGATTCGAGAGTCTTTTTGATTAAATATTTAGTTCTGTTTAATTAGCATAAAAAAACTATTAAAAAACTTTTGTTCTCGTTAAGAAAATATTTTGACGTCTGCGACGTTTTTTTTTGTATTTTTTATTTATACCCCAAAAGAACTTAAAAATAGTTTTGCTTTTTTTAAATGCTTTTTTGATTGCTTTAAAAATGACATTATAAATCTTGTTTGCATTGTTTTCTGTGCATCCGCATACAATACTTTGCTCTGGATGAAAATATTGTTTATGAGTTATTCCTTTTTTTTACTTTTAAGATTTTTATTACACTACAGTCTACATTCAGAAAATTTTGGGGTCAAAAGCTTTTTTTTGATGTCTTTTGAAAGATTTAAAAAAACACCTAAAAATATATTTGCATTGCTAACACATTTGTAAATAAATTTTGATCTGCGATGCATTTTATTATTATCCGTTCATTATAATCTAAGTAACTATTGTTACATTTGGGTTTTTTACATTAGAAAAAATTGTGACGTCTGCAAGTTTGGTGTTTTTCAAAAAAAAAATTAAAAAAACCCAACATTCTTAATATAAACACTGCATCCTACTTCAATAAATATTTTACATTTCTGCAATGATTTTTGCTTTTAATATTTTATTTCTAAAATAACATATTTCGAAAAATTAAATACGGATGTCTACATAATTTTTTAAAAAATTAAGACGTCTCTAACTCTTTTTTCAGGTTCTTTCTAACTAAACCTTTAAAATAATATTTAAAATAAATTTATGTATTGCCTCCTAGACCCCATAAAAAAGAAAATGCATCTGCAATGCTTGTTTGGATAATTATATTGTTCTTTTAAATACTATGAGGCTACCCATTGATATACTGCTGTTACATACATACAGTGAAAATATGGTGCCTGCAACGCTTTTTTGGCTGTTTTCTATATAAAATTGTACTGCGATGCTTTTTGTAAAATTATGTCAAACAAAGAAGTCTTGATGACCCCTTTAATAGCACCTGGGGCAACAATTTTCCTGATCGTGGCCCGAGCACATACAGAAAACACTGTACGCACCACTTTGAAGGGACTGCCTACTTTGCACATAGGTCTGAGGACACGGAGTTCGGACTTCTCCCTTCGTAAAAGTACAGCTGTCGTGAATCTGTGCGGAAAAAAGTCGATCATCACTTGTACCCCGGGCCACTTATACTGCAATCGTAAGAAAAAGTGTCAACCGCATTGTCCTAAATCTGTCAACATTAAGATTAAATTGTTGTCTGCAACGCTTTTTTGAGTGTTTTAACCAGCCCTTTTAAAAAAAACCTGGGTCTTTAATTTTACACTGTTTTATATTAAGAAATTTTTGGATCTGCGATGTTTTTTTGTTTAATTAACTTTTTCCATAACACCCATAAAGGCTTTGATAAAGTATTGTCTACGTTAAGAAAGAAATATGACGTCTGCGACGTTTTTTTACTTTTTCTAACGCTTTTAAACCAACTATTAATATTTTTTGCATTCGAGATTCTTTTACTCTAAAATAATATCTTAAACAGTGCTTTTATTATTAAAAGTTATTTTTATTGCGATGCTTTTTGATTAATTATTTTGTTATTTATATTTACAAAATTTTTGAATATGAACTTTATGTTACGAAAGCAGTATCCTGTATGTACTACTATCTTTACGCATGAAATAAAAATTATTGGCGTCTGCGACGCTTTTTTTTTTTTAACCATACCCTTAAAAAACCTTCAGCAGTTATTTTGCTTTTTACATTTTAAAACCATATTTTGCATTCGAGATTCTTTTTTGATTAAATATTTCTCTCTTTTTAATTAGCATAAAAAACTAGTAAAAACTTCTGTTCGCGCTAAGAAAATATTTTGACGTCTGCGACGTTTTTTTTTGGTATTTTTTTGTTTAGACTCCCAAAACAACCTCAAAAAATAGTTTTGCTTTTATCTGAAATGCTTTTTGGATTATCTATTTTAAGCTTTGGGAATGACAATATACAATCCTGTTTACATTTTTTTTTGCATCCGTATACAATACTTTGCATCTGCGATGCAAAATATTGTTTTCGGGTGTATCCCTTTTTCCTTACTGTAAAGATTTAATCTACACTACAGTCTTCGTTATTCTGTGTGGAAAAAAGTCGATCATCACTTGTACCCCAAGGAGCCACTTATACTGCAATCGTAAGAAAAGTGTCACACCTGCAAGGTCCTAAATCTGTCAATATTAACATTAAATTCTGGCGTCTGCGACGCTTTTTTGAGTATTTTAACCAGATCTTTAAAAAAACCTGGTCTTTAATTTTTACACTGCTTTCTATATATAAAAAATCAATTTGGCATCTGCGATGCCTTTTTGATTAATTAACTCCTTTTCCATAACACCCATAAAGGACTATTGATAAAATATTGTCTACGTTAAGAAAGAAATATGACGTCTGCGACGTTTTTTTTTACTTTTCTAATCGAGCTTCTAAAATAAGCTAAAATAATATTTTAAACAGTGATTTTTACACTAAGAGGCTAGTTTTGGCAACTGCGATGCCTTTTTAATGAAATATCCCATGGTGCAGAAAAACCATTAAAGACTCCTGTTGGACTATTGTCCACACAAAAAAAAATTGTGGCGTCTGCGACGCTTTTCTGGATATTTTTAAACCGAGTTTTGAAACTAATCTAAAATAACATTTTAAACAGAGTTTTTATTATTAAAAAGATATTTTCGGCATCTGCGATGCTTTTTTGATTCATTATCTCGTTATTCATAATTACAAAATTTTTGCAGATATGACACTTTATGTTACGAAGGCAGTATCCTTGTATGTACTACTATCTTTACGCATGAAATGGAAATTATTGGCGTTTGCGACGCATTTTTCTGTTTTTAACTAGACCCTTAAAAAATCCTTTAGCAGTTATTTTGCATTCAACATTTTAAAAGCATATTTTGCAATCAAGATTCTCTTTTAATTAAATATTTTGTTCTGTTTAATTAGCATAAAAACTATTATTAAAGTTCTGTCCGCCTTAAAAAAAATATTTTGACGTCTGCGACGTTTTGTTTTGTATTTTATTTATACTCCCAAAAGAACCTCAAAAAATAGTTTTGCTTTCATTTGAGATGCTTTTTTGATTATCTATACCAAGCTTTAAAAATGAAATTATACAATCCTGTTTGCATTGTTTTCTGCATCTGCATACAATACTTTGCATCTGCGATGCAAAATATTGTTTACGAGACAGACTTTATCTTCTGATTGCGTAATCAGCCAAAAATTTTATAAAATTAGTGTTTTTTTTGTCATATGGTCATATTGAATATGTTTGAAAAATAGCAATGTGAGGGCCAAAAAGTGTTTATTTTAGTTAAATCATTTGTGCAGCTCTTCGCTTGTTTGTATATTAATAATAATATAAAAACAACCCAGAACTCACCACGAGGAGGTGGCTGCACTTCGAGTTCCACCCACACCCTCCCCAACCATACAACCAATATTGTAAATTTACTTTGGTTTAGTTCTTCTGCTTAGATTTATTTTGTTATACCTTGCTTACTCTTTACTATGCCATGCATCTGCGATGCTTTTTTGATTATCTCCTTTTCCATAACACCCATAAGGGACTATTGATAAAGTATTGTTTACGATAAGAAAGGAATATGGCGTCTGCAACGCTTTTTTTGCTGTTTTCTATAGTAAAAAAATTGCATCTAAATATTCATTATTAACATCATCCCTTAATAAATATTTTACAATTCTGCAATGTTTTTGTAAATATTTTATTCTCTAAAATATTAATATACGGCTGTCTACATATATTAAAAAATAGGGTCTGTAACTCTTTTTTGAGGATGTTTTTAATAAACCTTTAAAATAACAATTAAAATAAATTTATGTACTTATTGCCTTCTAGACCCCATAAAAAAGAAAATGCATCTGCAATGCTTGTTTAAATATTTATATTGTTCTTTTACATATTATGAGGTTACCTATGATATACTGCTGTTTACATACATGCAGAGAAAATATGGCGTCTGCAACGCTTTTTTTGCTGTTTTCTATAGTAAAAAATTTGCATCTGCGATGCTTTTTTGTGAAATTATGTCATACAAAGACAGTGGCCGTGATGGTCCTTTAATAGCACCTAGGCAACAATTTTCCCTGATCGTGTGCCCGAGCACATACAGAAAACACTGTACGCACCACTCCTTGAATGTGACTGCCTACTTTGCACATAGGTCTTAAGGACACGGAGTTCGGTACTTCTCCCTTCGTAAAAGTACAGCTGTCGTGAATCTGTGCGGAAAAAAGTCGATCATCACTTGTACCCCAAGGAGCCACTTATACTGCAATCGTAAGAAAAAGTGTCACACCTGCATGGTCCTAAATCTGTCAACATTAAGATTAACTTGTGGCGTCTGCGACGCTTTTTTGAGTGTTTTAACCAGACCTTTAAAATAACCTGGGTCTTTAATTTTTACACTGCTTTCTATATACAAGAAATTAATTTGGCATCTGCGATGCTTTTTTGATTAATTAACTTCTTTTCCATAACACCCATAAAGGACTATTGATAAAATATTGTCTACGTTAAGAAAGAAATATGACGTCTGCGACGTTTTTTACTTTTCTAATCAAGCTTCTAAAACTAATCTAAAATATTTTAAACAGTGTTTCTACACTAAAGGCTAGTTTTGGCATCTGCATGCTTTTAATGAAATATCACATGGTTCGGAAAAACCGTTGAAGAATTCTGATGGATTATTGTCTACACCAAAAATGTGGCGTCTGCGACGCTTTTTTAGATTTTTTTAACCGAGTTTTGAAACTAATCTAAAATAATATCTTAAACAGTGCTTTTATTATTAAAAAGTTATTTTTGGCATCTGCGATGCTTTTTTGATTAATTATCTCGTTATTTATAAATACAAAATTTTTGCACATATGACACTTTATGTTACGAAGGCAGTATCCTTGTATGTACTACTATCTTTACGCATGAAATAAAAATTATTGGCGTCTGCGACGCTTTTTTTTTTTTAACCATCCCTTAAAAAAACCTTTAGCAGTTATTTTGCTTTCTACATTTTAAAACCATATTTTGCATTCGAGAGTCTTTTTGATTAAATATTTTGTTCTGTTTAATTAACATAAAGAAACTATTAATAAACTTCTGCCCGCGTTAAGAAAATATTTTGACGTCTGCGACGTTTTTTTGTATTTTTTTATTTATACTCCCAAAAGAACTTTAAAAAATAGTTTTGCTTTCATTTAAAATGCTTTTTTGATTAAGCTTTAAAAATGACATTATATAATCATGTTTGCATTGTTTTCTGCATCCGCATCCGCATACAATACTTTGCATCTGCGATGCAAAATATTGTTTATGAGTGTATCCTTCTTTTTTTACTTTTAAGATTTTTATATACACTACAGTCTACATTAAGAAAATTTTGGGAGTCAATAAAGCTTTTTTGGTGTCTTTTAGAAAGACTTAAAAAACACCTAAAAAATATATTATGCATTGCTAACTACATTTGTAAATAACATTTTGCATCTGCGATGCATTTTTTATTAGTTATCCGTTCATTATAATCGTAAGTAACTATTGTTACCGTTGTGTTTACATTAGAAAAAATTGTGACAACTGCAAGTTTTTGGGTGTTTTTCTAAAAAAAATTAAAATAACCAACATTCTTAATATAAACACTGCATCCTACTTTAATAAATATTTTACATTTCTGCAATGATTTTGCTGTACATATTTTATTCTCTAAAATAACATATTTCTAAAATATTAATATACGGATGTCTACATATGTTTAAAAAAATTAAGGCGTCTGTAACTCTTTTTTCAGGTTCTTTTAACTAAACCTTTAAAATAATATTTAAAATTAATTTATGTATTGCCTCCTAGACCCCATAAAAAAAGAAAATGCATCTGCAATGCTTGTTTTGATAATTATATTGTTCTTTTAAATATTATGAGGCTACCCATTGATATACTGCTGTTGCATACATACAAAGAAAATATGGCGTCTGCAACGCTTTTTTGCTGTTTTCTGTAGGAGAAAAATTGCATCTGCGATGCTTTTTGTAAAATTATGTCATACAAAGACAGTGGCCGTGATGGTCCTTTAATAGCACCTAGGCAACAATTTTTCCTGATACGGCGTCGCGACCTTTTGTTTACTTTAATAAAGACAATACACTGACGTTTCTTAAAATAAGCTAAAATATATTTTTAAACAGTGCTTTCTACACTAAAAGCTAGTTTTAGCATCTGCGATGACTTTTTTAATCAAATATCCTATGGTCCAGAAAAACCCTTAAATACTTCTGATGGACTACTGTCTACATCACAAAAAAAGGAAAAAATTGGCGTCTGCGACCCTTTTTTAATTTTTTTAATCGGGTTTTTAAACTAACCTAAAATATTATTTTAAACAATGCTTTTATTATTTAAAAGTTATCTTTAGCATCTGCGATGCTTTTTTGATTAATTATCTCGTTATTGATAGTTATTTTTTTTTGCAGATATGACACTTTATGTTACGAAGGCAGTTAGTAGCTTGTATGTATCTTTACGCTTGAAATAAAAAATATTGGCGTCTGCGACGCTTTTTTCTGGTTTTTAACTAGACCCATGAAAAACCTTTATCAGTTATTTTGCTTTTTACATTTTACAACCATGTTTTACATTCTAGATTTTTTTGATTAAATATTTCATTCTGTTTAAGTAGCATAAAAAACTGTTAATAAACTTCTGTCCGCGTTAAGAAAATATTTTGACGTCTGCGACGTTTTTTTTGTATTTTTTTATTTATACTTCGAAAAGAACCCCAAAAAATAGTTTTGCTTTCATTTGAGATGCATTTTTAATTATTTATACCAAGCTTAAAAATGACATTATACAATTTTGTTTGCATTGTTTTCTGCATCCGCATACAATACTTTGCATCTACGATGCAAAATATTGTTTATGAGTGTATCCCTTCTTTCCTTAATGTAAAGATTTTTATCTACACTACAGTCTGCATTAGGAAAATTTTGGGAGTCAGTAAAGCTTTTTTGGTGTTTTTTAGAAAGACTTTTAAAAAACACCTAAAAAATTTATTGCACTTAGGGTATGAAAAAATTCATGTTTTGAATTCATAGTTGCTATAGTGCGGAAAAGTTGCGATAAGTATATAGAAGAAAAATATTTTTTTTTAAATCGGAATTTCGGAGTTTCTTAAAATTTGTGATTTTTTTGTTATATGGTTATATGGAATTTGTTTGAAAAATAGCAACGTGAGGGCAAAAAGGTGTTAATTTTGAGTTAAAATCATTTATGCAGCTCTTTGCTTGTTTGTATATTAATAATAATATAAAAACAACCCAGAACTCACCACGAGGAGGTGGCTGCACTTCGAGTTCCACCAACACCTTTCCCAACCATTTAACCAATATTAGGGGTGTGTGTTTGCTTTTAAAATTTTTCACACAACTTACATTGCATGTTTGGTATTTACTTTGGTTTAGTCTTTTTGCTTAGATTTATTTTGTTATACCTTGTTTACTTTACCATCTGCGATGCTTTTTTGATTAATTATCTCCTTCTCCATAACACCCATAAGGGACTGCATAAAGTAATGTCTACGTAAGAATGTCTAATGTCTACGAAAGAAATAAGGCAGTTTTGGACCTAGGTTTTAGCCAAGGACTTTTCCATTTAGCTATGTCATATGTTTTTTGAATCACTCTGTATAGTACGTCACATTTTTTGAAATTTTGGATTTGGTGTTTTAGCATTAAAGCTTTGCGAAAGGCATCTTTTAAGTTTTTTCGCTTAAAAAGAGACAATAACAAACTTATGCACAGACACCGCAAGGTTTTATAGCAAAAAAAGTAAGAGTGCTATGGACCATGAAAGGAAAAACAAATTTATAGTCAGGGCCATCCAGATGAACAGATTTAAATCCCTTGGGTTTTTTTCCTCCAGGAGCATTTAAAGTTTTAACAATTTAAAAAGAACTGCGAATTGAAAAAATGTGATGTACTATACTTTTTTTAATCCCAAGCACTTATTTTTGATTTATTTAAATTATTTTAAGTTAGAGAATTGCACTGTATAAAGAAGGCTTTAACAGAGATTTGTAAAAATTGGCAATTGTTAATGTATCCAGTGGCGTAAATTAACTAGAAAAAGGGGATCAACTGTTTAATTTTAAAGTTTAACCAAATAATGTACGTGGAAAAATTAAAAAATTTCCAAAATTATGTCATTGTTTCAAAAAGAAAAGGGGAAAGGCTGTGCACATCTTGAAGCATACCCTACTGGACATACCTATTCTTTACGCCCAATAAAGGCATTTTTTTAAACATTAAATGAATAATCTTCTGGGTTAGCTTTTGAAAAAAATTTAAAACAAAAATAGAATAATCGGAATAGGTCTCTCCGTAGTCAAGAAATATTATAAAATATTATTAAAAATGGTACAATTTAAATACAAGTAAGGTAGTAGGGTAGTACCAGACCACACTTAGAAGCTGGTACCAGACTACACGTATAAGCAAAGCCCAAGTGAATTGTATAACCTTAATTTAAATCATTTTTAAAAAGAAAATATTTTAATAAGTTTAGTTTAGGGTTACCTTATTAAAAAATTAAAAATATTTTTAGAATTAATTCAATTGTAGCACAAGTAAGGTAGTATTAAACTACACTTATAAGCAAAGCCCAAGTAAATTGGAAAACCTTAATTGTATTTCCGTTAAAAAAAATAAAAAGGTTTAGTTTAGGGTTAGCTTTTGAAAAATACAAAAAGATAGGATAATCGGGTGGATCTCCTAGTAATCAAGAAATATTTTTAAAATTTGTACATACCTTTGGTTTAATATAAACCGGCACTTTGTGACCGACACTGTATGCACTAGTAAGTAAATCCTTTGACAGTTCTGTTTTACTTCACTAACACACTTTGCTTATTTCACTTTAGTCCTACACTATTTTTACATCTAACTAAGACACCTATTCACTATTTTTATACATAAATACACACTATTTTTAAGAAACTATCTTTCGATGTTACCCGTTCGAGGACCAAGACACAAATGACTCAGCAATCATCCGGATTTGTGAATCTTCTTCTTATCTTGATATACAGGGTGTCCTAAAAGTAATGGGACACAGAGCAACAGCAGATTCCTTGGGTCAAAATAATGCAATTTACGTAAACTTGCCTTATCCGAAAGTTAATAATAACAAAGATAAAGGTTAAACTTTTAATTTTGCTTTCGTTTTCTAACAATTCTTTAACCAAATGACCTAGCGGTACAAAATTTGGGATCTGGGGTTTTTCTGAGGCGAAATTTAAATTTGTCCACGCTTTGTTTTTGCTACTGAGGGCCCAGCTACGGCTACCTCACTTGTTTTAAATGTGTAACTTTTTTAGGCTTAGAATATGACCTGTTTATTAAAAAATATTTACTATAAATTCATTTGCATCAAAAATGTATACTTTATTTAAGTCCTAGAAGCAGCCGTTCTCGAGATAAACACTTTAATGGATCTTGCAATTTTTTATGGAAATAAATTTTATCAATTGTTTTCAAACTTTGCATAGTGATAGTTCTAAACACGCTGATCAAAGGTCTTCCAGGGCATAAACCCGAAAACGCCTACCCCCAAAATCACCCTTAAAGGTCACTGGGGATTTGGGACTTTTTGAGGTGATTTTGGGAGGGTTGGAGGCGTTTTGGGTTTTATGCCCTGAAAGACCTTTGATCAGCGTGTTTAGAACTATCACTATACAAAGTTTAAAACAATTGGGGTAAATTATTTTCCATAAAAGTATACATTTTGATGCAAATGAATTTATAGTAACTTATTTTTAATAAACAGGTCAATATTCTAAGCCTAAAAAGTTACGACATTAAAACAGTAAGAAGGCCTAGCTGCCCTCTAGTAGCAAAACAAAGCGTTGACGAATTTAAATTTCTCGCCCCAAAACCCAAGTTCCCAAATTTTGAACCTAGGTCATTTGGTAAAGAATTATTAAGAAAACGAAAGCAAATTAAAAGTTTACCCTGTATCTTTGTTATTAACTTTCGGATAAGGCAAGTTTACGTAAATTGCATTATTTTGACCTAGGTCTGCTGTTGCTCTGTGTCCATACTTTTGGGAACCCTATATACTGTTCATATTTTGTTGAATCCTATTAGACCAATTAAATCTCACCGATTAACCCTGTATAATGTCACTTAACGTTGCTAGTTTTTGGAGTTATTGTTTTTTGTTATAGAAGTTACCAATTTCTAAAGCATAATTGCCCTAATGTATATAAATTGTTAGTAAGTATGTTCATATAAATAGTATAGTAGGATGCCTATACAAAGTGAATGGATTATACATGCACCATTCACAAAATGGTTCAATCCTAGTAGGCCATGAAAATCTGAAGGATGACCCCCTGTATATCACTTGACGTTGCTAGTTTTTAACGTTATTGTTTTTTGTTATAGAGGTTGAATTTTTAAAGCAAATTTTTTAAAAAATGTTAAATTTGCTAATTTATGTTAAAATAAATAGCCCAGGGGATGCCTATACAAAGGTAATGGATTATATACAGACTTCCAGTTTATTTTTTTTTTTTTAGGGGTCCCTTTTTTTTAGTAATTCTAAAAAAAAACAACCTTTTTTAAAAAAATTTAAAAAAAAACATTTGAAGGGTTTCCCGTAAAAAAAAATATTATAAATTATTTTTATAATTTGTTCAAATATAAATAAGTAAGGTAGTAGAGATACATTTGGGGGGCCATCCAAAATTACGCACACGAATTTATTTTTTTTTGCCCCCCCCCCCGTCCTCGTCACAACTGGTACATATGTAGACCTTCTTCGCCCTAATGTGACGTCACATATTTTGAAATTTTACATCAAAAATAATCAAAACAGAATTTTTTTTTTTTTAATTTATTAAAAATTTTTTTTAATAAAATAACATAAAAAATCAAATATTTTAAATAATTTAGATTTCTACATGTAATGTCACAATGGATTCCCCCCCCCCCCCCATACCCCTTGTCACAAATGTAAAAACGTCTACCCCTCGTCCCCTTACGTTGTGACGTAATTTGGGGATCCCCCCTATAAGCAAAGCCGAAAATTGTATAACCAATTTTAAAACCCCCCTTTAAAAAAAAAAAAAAAAATAAATAAGTTTAGTTTAGGGTTGGTTTTAAAAAAATTAAAAATTTTTTTTGGAATTTGTTCAATTGTAGCACAAGTAAGGTAGTATTGGGAAAATACGCTATATAAGCTATAGCTTTTGAAAAAAAAAAAAAGATAGAATAATTGGGTAGATAAATTTTTTTTTCCCTTTAAAAAACAGTTTCCGGGCCTTTTTTTTACTTTACTACCACTTTTTGTTAATTTATTTAAGTCTTACACTATTTTACATTAACTAAGACACCTATTTATTTTTTTTTACACATATACAATTTTTTTAAGAAACTATCTTTCGATTTACCCGTTCGGGGACCAAACCAAATGACTCAGCAATCATCCGGATTTGTGAATGTTTTCTTATCTTGATATATACTATTCACTTTTGGGGTTAACCCGTGGCCATTTAAATCCCCCCATTCCACTGTATAATATCCTTGATGTTGCTAGTTTTGGCGTTTTTTTTTTTGCCATGGGGGTTACAATTTCTAAAGTATAATTTCAATTTTATATAGATTGATAGTAATATGTTAATATAAATAGTATAGTAGAATGCCTATACAAAGTGAATGGCTTATATAACCCCCCGAGTTATAGTTTTTTAGTGAGTCCCCTTTTTTTTTATTATACAGGATGATTTAAAAGTCGGGAAACCCCAATTTATTTGACGCCGGATAGAAAATTTTCCCGGGGAATCGAAGGGTCCATAGTTTTGGGGGCCCCAAAGGGGCCCTTTTAAGGAATGAAACCCCTTTTTTAACCTGAAAAATTTTTTCTCGGGGTTTTTTCAAAATTTTACTCTTCCAAAACCCGCGGGGTGAATTTTCACCAGTCACCCCTTTTAAGACAGGTCGCGAGAACCGGGCAAAGTGATTCTCGGGGGTTTTTTTGGGGCGGATTCAACCCGTTGGAACAACCCCCCAATCGACAAGGGTGGCGCGAAAAAACCCCCCAGGCATCGATTGGTGTTTGGGGAACAAATTCGGAATTAGCCCCCAAAACTCCCCAGAAGTAACGTTGACCTGGATTTTCGCACCAATGTTAAAAGGGGGACTTTGGCCAAAAAATTACCCCCCCCGGAAAATTCACTAAGCGGGTTTTGGCCATTTGAATGTAAAATGTATCGCCGAATCCCAATCCGCAATAAAAAAAAAAAGGTTTGCATTTTTAAATTTTTAAAAACGGGCCTTATATCTCTTATAGGGGCCTTTTAAAAAAATATTTAAATGAGTTTAATTCAGGGTTGGCTTTTAAAAAATGTAAGTATAAATATTATAAAAAAACCCTGTCTATTTCTGCCTTTTTTGGTTCAATCAATGACGTGCAGGTTTACTTTCCCAAAATTTTCCTTCCCATATTCTTGCGACATAGATAATGATTTCAGAAATTTTTTTGTAAAATGGTATCGTTTCAATCTTCAAAATCAACCCAAAATTACCAAAAAAAAAGAAAGATTTTTACTTTTTTAAATTTTCCAAGCTCGTCCCAAAAATATTACAAACATGTGCCCGACAAGTGAAGATAAGGCACGTCTACTTTTCTCTTCAGGCCCCGAAAGTAATCTTGGATTTAAAGCACTTCCATCTTCGTCCTTGGGAAATTTGTTAGACAAAAAACATTCCATATTTCCATCGCCTCAGACTTGGTCTGCCTGTGTGTGGAGAGCAAATTTGGTTTGCGGGGAAAATGCTGATGTTTTTAAGGTTAAGGCAAAAAACGAGGGGGTTTTGACACAGTTTGATAAAAGACATTATAAAAGAGCTCTGATTTTAGTGAAAATCCTTCTGTATTAGAGCCTTTGGAGTTTGAGAAGGATGGAAAAGGGTAAAAGGGGAAAGACCTTAATTCCCCGGAAATATGGAAAACAATTATTTTTTGGTACTTGCAGCCATACACTTCAAAAAACCCATCTGGACAAAACTTCTAATTTTGTAGGTGCGGCTGTGATTAAAAAAAAAATCTGAAATATAAAGAGCTTGAAGAACGCTTTATCTTCATTCCTTTTTCTGTTGAAACTTTTGGTCCTTTGGGTGATAGGCTAAGGGGTTTTTTAAAAGAAATTTGAAAAAAAACAATGAAAAAATCTCGAAGTTTCATCATCCAAAGAATTGGTTTAGCTGTGCAACGGGGAAATGCAGATCGGTCCTGGGGAAAAACCAGGAAGACCTGGACTTTGAAGTTTATTGTTTTTTTAAAAATAGATTAAGTTATTTATTTAATTTTAGAATATTGTTATTTGGTATTTTTAAGATTATATTCTTATTTTTTAAGTAATAAGAATAAGATTTAATATGTTAATTTTTTAAAGGGTTTTTTTATTATAGACAAGTAAGCTAATAGACTAAAGAAAAAAGCCAAGTGAAATTTTCTAACCCTAATTTAAATCTCCTTTTTAAAAAAAAATATTTAAATAAGTTTTTTGCGGTGTTTTTTAAAAAATTAAAAAAATGGTATTAAACTACATTTATAAGTCATAAGCAAAAATCCCAGTGAATTGTAAAACCTTAATTTAAACCTTTAAAAAAAATTTAAAAAAATTTAGTTTGGTTTGTTTTTTAAAAAAATTAAAAAATTTGTATTGAAAAATTATTTATAATTATAAAAAAAACCAAGTGTTGTAAAACTTAATTTATTTTTTAAAAAAAAATTTTTAAATGATTTTAATTTTGGGTTAGCTTTTTAAAAAAAAAAAAAAAAAATGGAATAATCCTCCCAAACCCAAGAAATGTTATAAATTTTTAAAAAAATTTGACAATTATAACCAAGAAAGGTTTAAGAATCTTATAAGAAAACCCCCAAATGTTGATAACCTTAATTATAATTTCCTTTAAAAAAAAAATTTTTAAAAAAAATTAAGGGTTAGCTTAAAAAAAAAAAATAGGAAAAGGGGAGACTCCTAGTAATCAAGAAATTTTTTTAAAAAATTTAAACCGGCCACCTTTGTGACCGACCTTATACTAGTGATTAAACCCTTTTTACAGTTCTGTTTTCCACTCCCACTTATTTCACTTTAGTTTTACCTATTTTTACATTAACTAAGACACCATTCCTATTTTTATACAAAATACACACTATTTTTAAGAAACTATCTTTCGATGTTCCCGTTCAAAGGCCAAAAACAAATGACTCAGCCTTTTTTTCCGGGGTTTGTAAATGTTTTTCTTTTTCTTGATATATTTTTCACTATTTGGTTG
>JAHBCN010008386.1:0-39322 GCA_019359885.1 Listronotus oregonensis | reverse complement strand
ATATATATATATTATATATATATATATATATATATATATATATATATATATATATATATATATATATATATATATATATATATATATATATATATCCAATAAAAAACAATTTCATTTTGAACACAATAAATAAACCAACGAAAACAGATACAAGAACGATTGAAATGTCACTTTTTTTAAAAAATTTGGTTTTGTATACTGTCCAGTATACAAAACCAAATTTTAAAAATTAAAAGTTTTAAAATTTTAGTTTGGGACCTAAAAACCAAGAAATCAAAACGAAAAAATATATATTATTATAAAAAAAAAGGTCAAAGAAAACTAGAATCTCAAAAATATATACAAGCATGGGTGAAGAGTTGCTAACTTACCAAACACCACAACAATCTTTTGGACAGGACATCGTTAGTCAAATTAAAATAACCACAATACTTTAAGAAAAAACCGCCAGAAAAAACCGAAAATTTTTTACTTAGATGAAAAAACCGAACAACTCTGGCCGCCAAAACCAAGAAATCAAAACGAATATATATATATATATATATATATATATATATATATATATATATATATATATATATATATATATATATATATATATATATATATATATATATATATATATATATATATATATATATTTTTTTTTTGTCGCTCCAGAAGGGCCTTTTAAACCATAGTGCTCTCTATAGATGTCCAGGATTCTGTGACGTAGTTAACCTATCATGGATCGTCGGACATCTCAAATACAACTAACTAAATTCTATTACATTGCCACCCGATACACTGATTAATTTTCTTCAATAGCCAATTCATGTGTAACACAATTGAGACAATTATCCCTTCAGTTTAAGGGAACGCTAAATCCTTTTAGGAATAAATCAGCTCCCAGTTTGCCACATGTTACATCTATTGTTTCCAGCGAACGCCAAACGAATAAAGCCAGTGGTTAGTTTGGCACGAAACTATATAATTTTTAACATGTTTTTGTTAGCTGATTAACTTAAATATTAATACAATTATTTCTTGGGTAAAAATTTGGAAATTTGAAATGGCGTATTCAAAATGGCGAATTTTGGCATTTGTCTTAAATTAGAAATACAGGGTGCCCCGAAATTAGTGGGCAATATTTCTAGGGTGTATTCTAGACCACAAAATAGGACAAAAATTTCATATGAACATGCCCCGAAAAATGCTTCCTAAAGAGGCTAAAGCCCCCCGAATGGGGCACCTTAAAAAGCGTTTTTCTTTAATATATCTGCAACCGTTTGAGGTAGACGTATGATTTTTGGTAAGTTTAAAGATTTTATGATGTTATGTATATTTCTTTCTTCAATTTTTAAAAATTTTGTCAGTGACGTCACATACAGGGTGGGTGCTGAGTAAATTATGCCCTATATTTTTTGTTTGGATGGTTTTTTAATTAGTCATATTAAATTATGAAACTGGGTTCAATTTTACACAAATAAGGCATTCTTAGTCCATCTCTGTATCTTAAGACGTAAATTAATAGAAATAATCACAAAAGTCAAATCTGTCAATAGTGGGCCATGGATTAAAATTAATATTTCTTTCGTTTGACATTTTCTTCGTCAAATATTGTCTGCTGCTGTTACTGTTGTAATATCAGAATTAATACATAAAAAATGCAAAAATTTTTAAACCAAGACCTTGCTAATATCCATTTTGTATATGGCTATTGTAATGGAAGTTCCTTTGCTGAAATATCGAAAACGTTTTCCGCACCGGAGAACTCCTGGGTGCAAAGTATTTGAGAGAGTTCATGGAAATTTGGTAGAAAATGGTTCGTTTGAGCGCCTTCGTGGGCAAGGATGGCCTAGTGGGGATTATAATTTGAAAAATGCACTTCAGCAAATAGAAAATAACCCTCAAGTAGGAATCACACCATTGACTAGAGACGTCAACATATCTAAATCAATTGTAATGCGTATTGTAAGTACCATAGTTACCTACAATTATATCGAATATTTATTTATTTTAGCTGGAAGAATGACTTAAATGCAAGGCCTTAATTTTATTCTGCCAAAATACACTGGCGGCAAAAATTAGAGGATATCATGGAATTTTATATTAACAACCACCCGAGTTTTTTAAAACTATTACGGTTATAGAGATTACCGTTTTGCATAAATGAAAACACATAATTTCATAGGGGGGCAAAAGCGTTTATTAAAAAAATCAAATATTATCCTCAAAATGCAAATTTCTATATCATGCTGAATCATTTAAAGAATGTGTAAATGTGTATGAAAACCTCCGTTTTGGACCCCGAAAACTTTCCCCTGTTTGGGGATTTCCCTTTTTTTTAGGTCCCGTCTGTTATTAGGGGGGGTTGGTGGTTATCCAAAGCTCTTTGAAGCATATCCCATGCATGTTCAATTGGGTTCAGATCTGGTGAAAGTGCGGGTAGCCTGAGATGGGTGATGCCTAAATTCTGCAGTGTAGTTCGGACTTCCAGTGCGATGCGGGGGGGCATTATCGTCCAAAAAATAAATGTTCCCCGATTGCTTCACCAATTGGTTCGACGATACCTTAATGATGTCACGAGCATAAAGCGTCCCTGTCATATTGTTTTCGCAAACATACAGATGCGTACGGCGTCCTAGAGCGATTCCTCCCCAGACCATAACTGTGCCACCTCTGAAAGGATACACTTTTGTACATAGCTACGATGTCTAATGTTTCACGACTTCTCCACACTCTTATACGCCTTGAGTCACTATGTAAACCAAAACGAGATTCGTCGGTGAAAAGAACGGAATTCCATTCTACCCTCCAATTTCGTCGTTCACGTGCCCACTCTAAACGCTGTGCTCTATGTCTTTGTGTAAGTGGCACACCCGAAATGCTCTACGAGCAGATAATCCGATCTCATATAATCGATTTCTCACTGTTCTTACAGAGATAGGGACTCCTAATTGGTTTTGAAGCTGACGGCGTAAATGTGTTGCAGGGAGAATGGGGTTCCGTCTAATACTAAGGGTTATGTACCGGTCTTGTTGCTGCGTAATACACCTCCTACGACCCTGTCCGTGCCTTCTGGAGGTTGTTCCATTTTCCCTGTAACGATTCCACAGCCTACTTATAACACTTTGTGATGTTTCCAGCATACGAGCAACATCCACTTGTCGCAACCCTTGAAGATTCCAACCCTGTTTGCTTCCCGATGTTAAATGTCTTAAAGGGATTGCAAAAAAAACAACACCCAATTACTGTTGTATTTAATCGTATAAAACACTTCTGAAACTAAAACGAGAGAATCTTTCGAATTCGACCTGACAAAAAATATTGTTTACTTGATATTGTGATAACAAACGAATTTTTTTTTACGGCAACAAGATTAACACTAGATTCCAACCAAAACATCAGAATTGTCGGTACTAATTTGAATTATGGTATATGGCAATATCCCCTAATTTTTGCCGCCAGTGTATTTGTAATAATAATTAATATTAATTTTGTCCCGTTACTGCTCTGTAAATAAATTAATTTTCATTATTATTTGTTTTCAACTTATTTTGTGTTTTAAGAGGCATGAGAGCTTGCTGTCTGCATAATAATTTATTTCTATCAATACACTACGTATGGACGTTATTTTTTTAAAACGATTTTTCTCGAAAACGGGTCAAGATAGAGACACCGACTAAGAGTACCTTTTTTGTGTGAAAATTAACCATGTTTTATAATTTAATATTAATAATTAAAAAAACATTCAAACAAAAAATATGGGGCATAATTTACCCAGCACCCACCCTGTACGTGACGTCCCTGGTCTACCTCAGACGGGGTGCACCTTTCAGGGGGCTCTAGCCTCCTTAGGATGCATTTTTCGAGGCATATTTATTTGTAATATTTAGATTTAGTGACAAATATAAAATATACCAAAGGCTTTCTTAATTAAGATTACTTTTGATGTTGTTTTAGAACTAGTATAAAGAGTTTGTGTTAAGGGAATAGAAAATCCAATAATCAATTAAAACTAATTTATTTAAAATAAGATTAAATTAAAAATTTAGTTATTGACAAAGTGAAGATAAGGCACGTCTACTTGCTCTTCAGGCCTCTGAAAGTAATGCTTGGATTAACGCACTTTCATTTTCGTTTTAGGAAAATTTGTTAGATAACAAAACATTCCATATTTCCATCGCTCTCAGACTTGGTCTGCCTGTGTGTGGAGAGTACACCTGCGTTTGCGGCGAAAATGCTGATATTTATGGCCATCATGGGTTAAGCTGCAAAAAAAGCGCAGGGCGTTCTTCTAGACACAGTCAGATAAATGACATTAGCAAGTGAGCTCTGATTTCAGCTGAAAATCCTTCTGTGTTAGAGCCTCTTGGAGTTTGCAGAAGCGATGGAAAACGTGCAGATGGAATGACCTTAATTTCCTGGAAATATGGAAAACAATTACTTTGGGACGCTACTTGCAGCCATACACTTGCAAAATCCTATCTGGACAAAACTTCTTCTTAGTAGGTGGCTGCTCGTCTTGCCGAGAATAAAAAACATCTAAAATATAAAGAGCTTGAAGACCGCTTTATCTTCATTCCTTTTGCTGTTGAAACTTTTGGTCCTTTGGGTGATGAGGCTAAGGGTTTTATAAACGAAATTTGCAAAAAATCCATGCAAAAAATCTCGAAGTTTTATTATCCAAAGAATTGGTTTAGCTGTGCAACGGGGTAATGCAGCATCGGTACTAGGTACAATCCAGGAAGACCTAGGACTTGATAAAGTTTTTAATTTTTAAATATATATTTAGTTATTTAGTTAATTTTAGAATATTGTTATTTGGTATTTATAAAATTATAAAAGGTTAAGTTTCAATCATAATTTATTTAAGTAAATTTAAAAAATACTTGATTTTTTATAAAAAAACTTATTTTTTTCATTAAGAGTATAATAGGCATTTTTTACTGTAAGATGAAGATACAATAGTCCTAAGAAATTATGTTATTTAACAAAGTTATTACCAAAGTAATTTAATTATATATGGTAAAAAAGCGTAGAGTGCTTGATTTTAAATGTTACAATTATTTTATTGGTACCTATCTACAAAATTAGAGTTATTATGAAAATGTAGTAAATTGCGACTAAAAAGGGGAATACTGACGTATGGTGCTGGAATTAAAAAAGATTGGCAGCAATAAGCCATAAAATTAAATATAAGTAGAAAGAAAAAAACACATTTTTTTCCGTAAAAACGCCTAAATTTGGTAAAAATCCGTAATAATATTTAAACACCCATACAACACTAGATTATTCACTTAAATACATCCTATTTTATAAAAAATACTCCTATGTTTTTCATTATTTTGTCTAAATAATTAAAAATACCATGCATAAAGTATAAGACATTAGCATCATACTCGAACAAATGAATAAAGAGAATAGAAGAATGAAAGGGCGTCAACGGTGGAAATGTAAATAAACAAAACTATTTCGAAACCATAAACAACGCAGAACAAAACAGTGAAAGGGGGCGAAAAGTAATTATGCAAACGAGTATTTTTAGCAATTGTAAATACAAAACTGCCCCGCAGTAACGTGTTGTCAGGGTGATAATTTGGGGATAAATAAGTAAACCGGCAGTTTATATAGAAGCAATTAAATTGTCCATATTTTGCTTTTAAAGTACCTTATACCTATACAGGGTGTCCGGGAAAACGTTCGAAGTCTTCCGGATATGAAAAAAAAACACGTAAAATCAATACTAAAATAACACTAAAATCTTGAAATTTTATTGTCTTTATTTGTTAATTGTTACACAACGTTTTGGTTATAGTCTAAGAGCTGGCTACGTAGGTTCTCGGGTCACTCGGTACAAGCTAAATTTTATTATATACAGGCTGCGTTGTTACCGACAAAGCGATGTGCAAATCGTCAGTCTCCCTGGATGCAATAAGTAAGGGTAGGGGGTTCAACATGTAATTTTTTCATAAAAATTTTTTGACTAGGTACAAAGCTGAAAATTTGTACCAGTACAGAAGATGATATCAGAAAATAGGAAAAAAATTGTCAGAAGTCTAGGTGAAAGATAAGAGGTCGTCAGAAGTCGCCAAAGATGCAAAAATGTGTCGCTCGGTACACTTCTGACATTTTACATACTTACTCTTTACTTCAATTTTAAATTACCTGCAAATCGTCACAAGGCTAGATGGAAGAATAACGGAGATATTATCAAAAATATGAGTGTCGAAGCTCCATTCGCACCATCATTATATCTCGTATTTTATATTTTTATCCATTAAGTTCACTTCTGATAATTTGTCAACATAGTTTATAGTGTTAGAAAATACTATTGCTCAACTGTCAGAACTAAATTAAGAAGACATTGCCAATTATTAATAAATTCATAATTCGAAAAATGAAAAGGTATATTAATAAAAATATGATTAATGTTCATACATAAATACGTGAAAATTTTTTATATACGTAATTTTTTTTATGCTCATAAATATAAATATATATATATATATATATATATATATATATATATATATATATATATATATATATATATATATATATATATATATATATATATATATATATATATATATATATATTGTAACGAATTAATTATATTATATATTTTAATTATAGTTAATATATTATATTATATTTTATATATATGGTATTTTGTTTTATGTTATAATATTTAGCGAGATTCGTTACAATTAATTTTAATTCTGTGGGGTTTTAAGTATGTCAACTCCGGCTTTCTGAAACTGTCAATCCATTTGAGTTCTGGCTTTTATCTCAAACATTTATCTGGATATACATACAAAATAAAAGATTTGAATAATTTTCAAAAATAAATTATTTATTATAAATACTAATTTTGATAACAAATATTTATAAAAATGATAATAATGCTGTTATTCTTAAATCTTAAATCATATATTTTTAATTCATAATTATGTTTAATATTTATTTCTATGTCTTGCCTCAATTTTATAGTTTCTTTTAAAGTAACGTTGGCAATATGATTCTTTCTTTTAGAGTTATGTGGCAATATTTATTTTCCTATCCTTTTTCAATAATAAATAAACTCTTACCTATTACAGAAACAATATAAATGAACTATGACTATTTGTCATAAACATTATAAAAAGGATACTAAAACTAAATAATCTCGTTTTCCCTTTGGTTTACTTGTAAATCTTCCCATAAATAATGTCCAAAGCTGCCTCTAGTGTGGTGTTAGTATCGAACGTGTCGAAAAATATACTTGTTGACGTTTGTCGATTTTGATTGCTGGTTTACTTTTAATTGTCTGGATTAATTACCATTAACATAGGTATTTAACTTGATTGTTTCTGTATTAACACTTTTATAAACTTTCTGATGATTTAACTTTATATTTATACTGGAAACTTAACTTTGTTTCGTTTGTTTACTTTCTGTCAAAATAGTGAGGTTAGAATACTTTCTTTGTTGATGTTTGACCATTCATTTGTTTTTATTATAATAAACTATTAAGTTTTCGGTAGCAACTGAATTATGTGAATGATGCCGTTTTCGGGCGTTTTTCGCTTATATACTCATTGAAACAAATGAATAATTTTTATGAAAATGGATGCTTTCCAGGCCACTTGAGAAAAATTTATGTTAAATTTTATGACTTCAATTTTGATATATTTTGATTTTCTTTTTATAAAACCCTATGTTTATTTCTTTATATTGGCCCTTGTTATTAAATGAAAATTATTATAAATTTATTTGCTTTTCATTTGGTATAAACAAATTTATGTTTTAATTTGAGTTTGTTTGCAAATTTCATTTTTAAAGCTATTGATGCATGATAAATGGCGTACGTGACTTTTACTTATTTTCCAATTTACAAATAAACTTTAGGTTTTCTTTCCTACCTACTTTACAAACTTAAATATACATAATTAAAGACATCTTTTAAGATTAATATGATTCCTTAATAATTTATAATCATTTTACAATTCAACATTATTGTCCATAAATAAACATTGTTTATTTTCTATGAACAAATTATATTTGGTAACTCTTTAAGTTTTTTACCGTTTTTAATATCTAATTCTAGAAAATGAATGTTTTTACTATACTGTTCACTATATCACTTTCTCTTTTTATTTCCACTATTTGTTATTTTTATGAAAATACAACACTTGTCTTTACCTGTCCATTTCACTTAATCTAAGTCACTTTTGAGTTCATTAAACAGTTCTTTTTTTATAGAGTTCTTTGTTTTTGTACTTATCTTATCCTATTAAAACTAATTCTAACATCTATCCTAACTCAAATCTATTTATAAGGTGATAATAAGCTATGTACTTTTCTATCCCTTCGTAACAACCTGTCATGTCTTTATTTTTGTATTTTTTTGTATATACTCAGTATATTTATGTCCTGTTTTTGAAATTATTATGTTCTAACATTATTTTATATCGATTTATAATCTTTTAGGTTCAGGGGAAGCTTTTGGTAGTGTCCTTTAACATTTTACTTTTATGCTCCGAGGTTTAATAAAATGATTTTCTATAAAAGTCAGATTTTGGTATGTATTCTGTTTCATTTATACACTAAATTACATTCTAAAGCTGTATTATGTTTTTCTTATGTAATTTTAACATTCTTTTTATTAAAAATCCCTGTTTTTTCTTATTTTAATCCCCTTTAATATATTAAAATTTTCAATACTATTTCATTAGTGACTTATTATAATTTTGTTAATATATATTATATATATATATATATATATATATATATATATATATATATATATATATATATATATATATATATATATATATATATATATATATATATATATATATATATATATTTATATATATTATATATATATATATATATATATATATATATATATATATATATATATATATATATATATATATATATATATATATATATATATATATATATATATATATATTTATATAAAATATATATTTATATAAATATATCTAATACTAACCGCATGTACTAATAAATCGCAAATCTTATTATGAATTAACCTATATATTCGCGTAAATACATTTTTTTTTATATTAATAAATTAGTTTGTTTCATAACCATCCATGTCGCCTTCTTCAAAGTCATCATCACTGATGTACGCGATTTCGTTATCGTCAGCTGAAAGAACAAATCAATAATTTAGTTGACTTTGTAAATTGCCGTATAAACAAATTCAAAATTACCTTCAGACTGTTCACTATCAGTGAGAATATCTTTCACTGTTGGTGGCAATTGTGGTCCTTCAAACCATTTAAATTCATATTTCGATCCATCCAAAATCCACCCGCAATTTTCAATTATTAATTCGTATGGATCAAACACATCATATAAACATTGTAACTCAGTATATGGAACTGACGGTGGTCGATACACTACACCTACAGCAACAGATAGTTTATTGCACTTCAGGGACAGCCACAGTTGATCCATGCCCTTATTGAATTCTGTGATTTGAAGTACTGACACAGCTTTAAGTTCCGTGTGAATATATGCAGCCACACCTCCTCCTCTACCATTCCGATCCTTTCTATAGATATATAGATATTGCATTCCTTCATGGTATGCCTAGCCAGGTATTTAAATTACCTATTTTACTTTAGTTTATTCTTGTGTGTTAAAGTGTCAATATGGTTCCAAAGAAAACTTTATCCGAAGAAAAAAAATCGAATAGTGAAAAATATAGTTTAAGTGTCCAAAACTCGCAGAATAGTTCCATGACGGAAAAACACAGATAAATGAGGTTTTAAAAAATAAAAACGAAATAAAAGAACTTTTTGAGAAGAGTGGAAACGTATTACAAAAAAGAAAATTTCCAAAAACCGATGGATTAGCCATTGATGACGCAGTTTTTAATTGGTTTTGTAAAGTACGTAACAAAAACATTCTGATATCTGGACCTCTACTTCAAGAAAAGACATTGAAAGCGGCCCAGAGTTTGAAATTATTGGAGTTCAAAGCTTCTAATGGATGGTTGGAAAAATTCTGTCGAAGGCACGAAATATATTTTAAAACAGTGTGTGGTGAATCTGCAAAGATAAACCTGGAAACTGTTGACGATGGGAAGATTAAATTGAAGTCAATAATATATTTACCTCTGACGAAACACGCCTTTTTTTCCGAGCACTTCCCACAAAAACATTTGCATTGAAAAATGACAGATGTGCAGAAGGAAAATCTGCGAAAGAACGATTAACGATTCTGCTGTGCTCAAATATGAAAGGAGATAAGGAAAAGCCAGTAGTTATTGGTAAAAGTAAGAAGCCAAGATGTTTTGCAGGAGCACATGAGGACAAGTTACCCATAAAATGGGTTTTATAAAAAACATGGATGACATTAGATATTATGGCAACATGGATTAAAGAATTTGATAGCAGAATGAAGAAGCAAAATAGAAAAGTACTTTTATTTTTAGACAACCCAACTTCTCATCCGAGAATTACATTAGAAAACGTGAAAGTGATTTTTCTTCCTCCAGATACCACGTCACATTGTCAGCCTTTGGATCAGGGAATTATTCAAAACTTTAAAGTCATTTATAGAAGTATGTTAGTAAAAAGATTAATAGCATTAATGGACATGGAAGATTCATTGGAGAAGGTGGAGAAAAGTATTTCAGTGGCGAACGCATTTCAGCAGACTGGAAAAAATTATCGCCGGAGACAATAAAAAACTGTTTTGTTAAATGTGGGTTTAATAATTGTGATAGTGATATAAGCACATATTGCGATATTGAGGTCGATATTCCTTTAGCTTTTTTATTTCCAAATTTTGGTGGAGGTAATGTTGATTTAAATTCATATTCTTCAATTGATAATGTTTTATTCACGGAATGTTCAAATATTTCAATTACTGGCTGCATTGATGAAACATCTAAAAACAGTAATGAAATAGAAACTGAAAAGGAAGATGTGGAGCTTGAAATTAGCCCTCTAAGTATTTTAGATGTCCATAAAAGACTAAAGGATGTTGAATATTATTATTTAAGTTCCAATAATTTTAATATGGCTTACGATGTTTCTCAAATTCTACTACTACTATGGAATTGTCATAAATATTTAGTCATGTAGAGTTTCGTTTAAGTTAGAGTTTTTTGTCTTATTTTGATATGTTTCGAATGTTTCCTTTACCAGTCTCTCACTGTATCCGTTCTGCTTAAAAATCCCTAGTTATGTTACTTACTTTTTCTTGTAGGATTTCCTTACTATTACATAAGGTCACTGCACACATATATAGAGGACGTATGACCCCCTGGTCGTTTCGTTAAAGTGATTAAAATTCTGGTGAAAATATTGTCCAGTGTGGGTGGGTTTTCTGTATAACAAGGCTTGTATATGCCCATTATTTCTTTTGACTAAAACGTCGAGAAAAGGTAGGGTCAAGTTTTGCTCCTTCTCCATTGTGACGAAGACAATTTAGATGTTTTAAGAAACCTTCAAGTTCTTCGTCATTACATGTCCATACAATAAAAGTATCGTCAACATAACAAAATTTCATTATAAGTTTAATAAAATGAAGTTAGATAACCTGTCATTAAATGTTTAAAGGAGTACATTTATTTAAGCATAAGTAATGGTTTTAAAACAATTTTTTTAGATAAGTTAATTTGGTCAATAAAATAACTAAAAACAATTCTGGTATGTTTGACATGATATACAAAATAAAATATTACTCCAGATTTAATAATATTTTTTTTTTTAAATAAAATACAACCTTTTAGTTAATAAATAAAAAAATAAAAAATAAAACTAATATAAGTTAGAATTTTTGAAAACTACATTGCTAAAACCGGCAAAATATTAGCAAACCGGGAAAAAAACATTTTTCTCCGCCCATAAAATTCAAACCCCAAAATTTTTAAAACCCGCGCATCCAGTACCCTTTACCGATCCATATAAAGGTCAGTGTGTACACCGCTCTCTGCGTGCTAGTTAACGAGAGAGAAGGGATAGTGAGCGATTTTTATTTTTCTCTCGCACGCTTGTTTACATGGCTGTCTCTAGTAGGTAGGTATATGCTCGAAAGTTCCAAGAATAAAATTCTCTATCATATTTGACAGCCTTCTCATATTTAAAAAACAAATAATAGCGATTGTAAACCACTCCTTTTAATCTTTCCTTAAACTTTTTCGCTATTCAACCCTTGACAAGTTAAAAGTTTTTCTAATTAGCTTTCAATAGTTTTAAAACTGATAGGTATTGAGAACCTCAAATTAAAATTCTCGAAGTTTTCAATTCTATCATTTCGAATAATAGTAAAAGTTTGGATTGTTATAAAGTTTTAATAGGATTACTGAGATCAATAATAGAACAGCAAAACCAAAGTTAAAAGCAATCTAATACATTTCTTTCTTTTGCTTGAAACTTTTTGACGTTTTTCTCCCATGCTCAAGGTTAGTTTGGTTGATCAGATTACGTTAGCATTTTAAAATTTATCTCCGTTTTATTTCTATAGATATGTCTTAATGTATTTTAAACCATAAAATTGGGAATTCTTATAGTCCAAGAGCATACTAGCATACATACATACTTCATGTCTAGATTGTCTAGATAGGATATAGGTAATCGACTGATTCCCTGATTCAAATCAAAATTTTCTTAACCTTAAAAAATTAAAATCACCATCAAAATTAAAATAATACATAATGGGATCAATACTAATTATTTTAATTGTTATTTCAGACGTACAGTGAAGGGCATTAAATCTTGGGTGAAAAATTTGTCAAATTTTGACTTTTTTGTCAATTTTTTAAATCACCCTTTTTTACCTTGTTTTACTTTTAATTACTATAAATAAAGCATGGGGTAAAAGAAAATATTTATATTTTATAAAAACTAACAAATTAATTAACAATTTAATAAATTTAAACAAACTTAAATATCCTTTCAAACAAATTTAATATTTTATTGCGTCCCCGTTTTTTTCTAAGGCAGAGCTTAGCCTTCCAGGCATCGAATGGACCAAAGTCCGGGCGTAATCCGGATTTCCTCGTTACTCATTTTACGCCTCTAAAATTTTATCCTTAATTTCGTTTACATTTTGCGGCCTAAACTCACTTTCCCTATTTATTTTTTTGACTAATATGCCCCAAACATTTTCCATAACATTTAAATCCGGACTACGTGCAGGCTAGGGTATAACCCTGATACGCTGCTCTTTCATCCATTCATCGACTTGCCGGGCTGTATAAACGGAACACTTATCTTGCTGAAAGATAAAATTTCTGTCCGGAAATCGATCCAGTACAGAGGGAAGCATGATATTCTGTAGTAGATCTATATATACCTCCGCATTGAACCTTCCTTCGATTACATAACATATACCAAGTCCTTGTGCGCTCAGCCACCCCCAAACATTTACAGAAAATCGCCCACTACTTCTGTCCTTTTGGGTATATTTTTCATCAAATCGTGTTCCTTGAGGCCTGTATACCTTAAGTATCCCATTGCAGCACGACTGAAACACTTTTTCATCGGTGAATATTCTATTTTTCCAAAAAATCGGAGGTTTCAAGTAAAATTGTAGAGCAAATCCAATACGTTGTTCTTTATTTGCATTTGTTAAAAACGGTTTTAACGCTGCTGGGTGGCAGCGCAATTCGGATATTTGCCTTATTCTTCGACGTGCCGTTCTAGCCGATGCTGGGAAATTGCTTTTTGTTTTTGCTGTAACTACAGATTTAAATGGTTGGTTTCTCAAAACATCAACAAACTAAATTATTGTCTTGTTCTTGATTCGATAGTTTGGGGCGACCACTTCCAGCTCTTCTCTTAAAGGAGTATGTTTACTGCCATTTTTTTCCTAACAAAATAAATAATACTATTTGGAATTTTAAGCTCTTCCGCCACATCCTTTCTGACCAACCTCTCTGCTCAATATAATAAATAATTAATAATTTTTGATCCAAAGTTGTTTGGCATTTTAAAAAATATTTTTAGACACTGACAACAGACACCTGTTTTTTTATTAGGTTTTTTAACAGGTATTTATATTCAGTGGAAGGTGGCATAAGCCTATTTTACGCAAGGGAAACAGAATTGCCCAAGATTAAATGGCCGTTGCTGTACAAAGCTACAATTTTCTGTATAAATTACTTAGTAATATTTAAACAGAAAAATCGATGTCTGGCCTGGATGACGCGGTTGCAAAACTATTTCATCAACCATTTCTGAGGCTGGATGTAGTGCCCGACCGACGGTCAGCGCCGACATCAACCAAACGTAGCTATATCAATGAAAATGTAATGATCAACTACAGTGCAGAGCCTGCGAGCCAGCCTAAGTGTCGTAGAAAAAGCTTAAAGGCAAGGGAACGCGCTCGTTCAAAGTTTTCTAAAATAAAGCGAAAATTTACGATAAAGTTCAACACTCGTAATATTAAATTTAAAAATTATATCTCCAAAAGAGTTACTTTAATTTATACCAGAATATAGTACAAAGACTCGCAATTAGGTTAGAATTATTTTAAAATTTTAGGGATATTAGTTGTTTTGTAATAAAAAAGAACACAGGTCCAAGATCTATTTACTAAAAATATATTTTAAAATAAAGCAATACCTTTTAAATGCATTAAAGGTTTTTTTTTAAGAGAAAAATCCTTTTATAATAAAATGATTTCTTCTAGATCTTTAAATAAATATCAAAGAGTTTCTTCTTACGTTAAAAATATATTCTTTTTGATTAGTCATTCTTCTTACTTTCGTATCATTACAAACCATAAAAGTTCCTTATTTTTTTTAATATCTGGTTTCGTATAAGTGTAGTTTTCTTATATAAGAACTGCTTGCAATGCGACTTTTCTTAATTAAAAAAACTGCTTTTTTTGTTTAGAATACATTGGAATATATTTATTTTTAAAACCTATTTATTTAAAGAACTATACTGTAAATGACAAAGGTTTTTTTTATTCTTCTTACTAGATTTTTCGCAAAGCAAAAATTATGTTTAAATACAACCTATAGATGTATGACTCACCAGTTGTAAAAATAACACAGGCATACAAAAAAAACCTGCTACCACGGAATGTTTGAACAACGCCTATATAAACTATACGAGATACAAAAAATGTTATAAAACAAAATGAAAAGCTTTTAAAATTGTCTATATAAAAAGTTATATGAACATTTTTGATAAGATAAATAATAAAGGAGATATAAATGAAAATGTAATTTTAACACAAAATTTCAGTTAAAAATAGGAAAAAATATTATTTTATTAATGTGATTTTTATTATATTGTTTTTAATAATAAATCATTTGGATCGTAAATCACTTAAAATTTGCAAAAAAAAGTAAAAAAATCATAATAATTTTAATTTTTTTTCCAGACCCAGAAAAAAATCCTGAAAATTTAATAAATTCAAAAGTTTTGCAGCCGCGCCTACTCTGTCAAACATTGATTTTAGTATTTAACCATTAATAAATTGATCATACACAAAATTGTAGCCTGGTACGTCACAGGTTAGTCAAGGTGGCTGCGAGCTCATTGACTATGACAATGGCATAGTCTTGCATCTGTTATGAAACTTAGAACGTAGACTCTGTATGTAAATTAAAAATTTCTCTGTTCCCTATTTCGCTATTTCCTATTGTACAAATGTCTAGACAATTTAACTTGGTGCGGCTTAAAAATAGAATGAGAACGTGCTATTTTTTAAAACCTAAGTAAATGAACATTCGAAAGACAGCTGCGAAATTGGTTCTTTCTCTTAAATTTAAATTGCAACTACGTTTATTTCTCATCCTGAGGGACGTATTTTAATTTTTTTTTCTTGTCGTATGCTTTTAATATTGATAGTTTTTAACCAACTTCAAAAAAAGCAGGGTATCAATTGGACACGTATTTTTGTAACATTATTGGAATTGCAATATATTCACATACGGGGTGTCCGAAAAACCTTAGTAGGAGCTTCAAATACAAGTTTTGGGTACAATTTCCATTGAACCAAAGCAATCAGTGCAAAAAAAGCTGCCGAGGTAGATACCATAGGCAAATCAACAGTGCATGAAATTTTATCAAAGCATAAATTTCATCCATTTAAAGTTCATCTTGTACAAGAACTTAGTGAAGATGACCCAGATCGACGGATGCAGTTTTGTGAAACTATGGAACATTTAATTGCCACACAACCAAACTACCTCTATCGGATATGTTTCAGTGACGAAGCCAGCTTTTTTTAAATGGTTTAGTTTATCGACACAATTGTCGATACTAGAGTGATCAAAATCCTCGATGAATTGAAGAAGACCATACACCAAATCCTGAGAAATTAAACGTATTGGCCGGAATTTTCGGTAATACGCTAATTGGTCCTTTTTTTATTGAAGAAAATCTTACCGGACACTTATACCTACAATGTTTGGAAGAAGCTATTACATCTGCAAGCTAGCTACTATTCACAACAATGCTTTTGACTAAGTTCAAATTTTTCAGCAGGATGGGGTACCTCCACACTTTCATTTAACTGTAAGAAAATATCTAGATAAGGAATTTCCTGGTCGCTGGATTGGGCTTAGCGGGCCTATTGAATGGCCACCAAGATGCCCGGACCTCGCTCCCCTTAACTTCTTTTTTTTTTGGGTAATCTAAAGGGAAGGGTATTTGCAACAAAACCAGAAAACTTACAGGAATTAATCGGGAACGGGTGATCGTAGAGACCTTATATATATATATATATATATATATATATATATATATATATATATATATATATATATATATATATATATATATATATATATATATATATATATATATATATATATATATATATATATATATATATATATATAATACTATATATATATATGTTATATATATATATATTATATATAAAGCCAGTTTTCAGAAATTTATTTTTTCGCTTTTAAGTAAATATAAAGAAAAATCTTTACAATCAAAATTTAACAAAAAAAAATAACAAAAAAAAAAAGAAAAAAACCCTACAAAGGAATGTTGTCCTGATAATACCACTACTGCTATTGATTTCGATATGTATTAACTTAACAGTATTTTTCAAGATGTTCTAGAAAACACTAAAATGTATAAATGTTAAAAAAATTTAAATTCAAAAATTATGAGCACTAGGATGTAAAACAATAAATTGATTATGTTTCTTATAATGACTCTAGCCTTAAGAAAACTCACTTTGCACGTAAGTTTTATTGTTATATTTTATTATATATTTTTTATCGTTTTAAAACAATAAGTTGCATTTGTAGATTAATTTTTTGATTGTAAAAGATTTTTCTTTATATTGTAGCCTTGAAAAAGGAAAAAATAAATTTCCGAAAGCTCGGCGTTTAGTAAAAAAAGAGTTTTACTTCAGCCCTAGACCGAATCCCCAAGAATTTAGAATCTTTGTATTCAACTAGTCGGTCAAGACTACCCTTCCACTTTTATATATATATATATATATATATAAATATATATATATATATATATATATATATATATATATATATATATATATATATATATATATATATATATATATATATATATATATATATATATATATATATATATATATATATATATATATATATATATATATATATATATATATATATATATATATATATATATATATATATATATATATATATATATATATATATATATATATGTACGTGTCAAATTTATGACTTCCTTTTTTTTGTAGGTAACTTCTTTATAAGCAGATCCATAAGTTTAGACCATCTTTAATCAAAAATGTGTCTGAGAAAATCGATTTTACCCAACTATATTGAATAAATTTCTTTTTACATATCAAAATGGAATGATTAATATTCAAATAAATTTATGGATCCGTTACTTACTTCCTCGCGCATAGATCATTTTAAATGGTGCAGAAGAATTCTTTTAAAAAACGTTCCCGAGAACCTGTCTCAAATGTAAATTCATAACTTGAAATTCAGGATATTTATAAATATCATGTGTCGGCACTTTTTAACTTGCTATATAGTTTAAGTTTTTGATACTTTAATAGCATTAAGGAATTTTTCAGTTTTGAAAGGGTGCAAAATAATTTTCTTAAGAGTATTATAATAACGTGGTTTCTTGGGTTTAATATTTCACAATGCACTTTTGTTATGGATCATTTAAGATTCACTTGTAGTCTATCAAGAAGTGTGTTTCCTGCACAAAATAGTTATAAGGCTTAAAAAAATGTGAGCGATAGCTCATTCGACGGGGAATGGAGATATAAGAAAGGTGTTTTAAAGATTTTTTCTCCCAATAAAAATTGCAATTGGTATTAACAAAAAAAGGAGTCTTGATTTTTGATGACAACTTAAAAACCCTAAGGGATAGCAAAAATTACAAAAAATATCCTTGAAGAAAAGGAAATTTCCAAAAAAATTCCCAATTCTCGGGACTCTATCTTCATTATTTATAATTTTAATTTAACTCTGAAAATGGGCCTCCGCGCGACTTTTTTGGTTGCGCGCTTGAAGTCAAAACCGAGTACGTCACACTTACTAATTAGTTTTAACTTATTAAATATTAATTAAAATTTTTAAAACATAATGGTATATTCGGAACACTTTAAAGAACTTATTCCCGTTGAAAATTTAACTTGAAGTTAATTTTTCAACAAGTTAGACAACTGTTCCTTAACAAAATTGTTTCGAACTTTCGTCTTCATTGTACAGGGTGATCAGTTAAGGGTAGCGAGCGGCCATATCTCATAAGATATTGGTCGTATAGACTTGAGAAAAAAAAATTATAATAAAAGTCGCCAAGAGAAATTGCTGAAATTATTCGAGTTTTTAAACGTCCGCTAGGGCAATAAAACCAAGTAGAAAATGGATTTTTAGAAATTTGTCTAATGAAGTATATCGATGATATTATTTCATATTTTATTGACATTTCCCTACATTTTTAGTCTTAAACGTTTTGTTCTATCTATCAAAATAAAGGGTGGGGAAGTTCAATTGTTTTTTAAACAAACCAAGATTGCTCCCGTTTCTTTTGACCGATTTTGAAACTTAGGCTCATATGAAGAGATAATTTGCACTACAAAACGCTTATTTGGTTTTATTTTTGACGCTGTCGCCGCTAGATGGCGTTAACTGAAATGGTAGCAAATTTTTGAGTTAAAAAAACAATGTATGTATTAATTTTTATATATTTTAAAAGAGATAAATTTCTCTATAATTTAATGAAAAGAATTTATTATCTACCTTTTTGAACCGTTGATATTGAGCAAAATATAATTTATTACATTAAAATGGCAGCCAATTTTATCAAAATAAAAAAAGTTTTGTAATCACTTTTTAGTTGCTAACAAAAGAACTTCGACTTTTTTCGTTAGACAAACGGTTTTGATTGAAAAATAAAATAGGTTTACATACTGTTTACAATGATAATTATAAGGTAACAGTATGTAAACCATTTTATTTTTTAATCCAAAACCGTTTGTCTAACGAAAAAAGTCAAGAGGTTCTTTGTTAGCAACTAATAAGCGATTACAAAACTGATTTTTATTTTGATAAAAAACATTGGCGTGCCATTTTAATGTAATAAAATTATATTTTGCTCAATATCAACGGTTCAAAAAAAGGTAGATAATAAATTTTTTCATTAAATTATAGAGAAATTTATCCTCTTTAAAATATATAAAAATTAATATACCATTACATTTGTTTTTTTTGAAAAAAACTAAAAATTTGCTACCATTTTAGTTAACGCCATCTAGCGGCGACAGCAAAAGTCAAAATTCAAAACCAAATAAGCGTTTTGTAGTGCAATTATGTTTTCATATGAGCCTAAGTTTGCTAAAATCGGTCAAAAGAAACTGGAGAAATTTTGGTTTGTTTAAAAACAATTAAACTTCCCCCCCGCTTTATTTTGATAGATAGAACAAAACGTTTTAGACAAAAAATGAGGAAATGGTCAGTAAAATGAAAATGATATAATCGATATATCTCATTAGACAAAATTCTATAAAATCCCATTTTTCACTTGGTGTTGTTGTAACGCCCTCTAGCGGACGTTTGACAAACTCGAAAATAATTTCCAGCAATTTCTCTTGCATTTTATTATGATTTTTTTTCTAAATCTATACGACCAATATCTTATGAGATATGCCGCTCGCTACCCTTAACTGATCACCCTGTACATTAAAAAAAAAATGTTTAAATAATTGTCGTGTATACATTTTTCGCGTCGTGGAGCCCTTCTTATATATATATATCGCGTAAATATTTTTAAAAAATTAATTCTTTGTTTATAATAATTTTATACCTTTGACAATATTACTCTGATTTTTAATTTTTCGTCAAAGATATAAAATTATTATAAACAAAATAGTAAAATTTTTTTAATTTTTATGGCGTAATCTTGTAAAGTATGTATAAAAGAATGGCTCCAGGAACCAAAAATTTTTTAACAATTATTGAAACAATTTTTTTAATGTACAATGAAGACGAAATTTCAAAATAATTTTGTTAATTAACAATTGTCTAACTTGTTGAAAAATTAACTTTTAGCTACATTTTCAACGGGAATAAATTCTTTAAAGTGTTTTGAATTCACCATAATTTTTCAATTTTTTTCAATTATTATTTAATACCTTGAAAAGAATTATTTAGTACGACGTACTCGGTTTTACTCCGAGCGCGCAACCAAAAATTTCGCGCAAGGTCCATTTTTAGCGGGACTTTTTTTGAAAATTTCCTTTTCTTCAGGGATCTTTTTTGCAATTTTCTCTATCTCTTATGGTTTTTAATTATCATCAAAAATCAAAATGGCTTCTTTTTTTGTTAATAATAATTGCAATTTTTATTGGCAAAAAAAAATCCTCAAAACATCTTTCTCAGATTGCCATTCCGCGTCGAATTAGCTATCGCTCATATTTTAAAGCCTTCTAACTATTTTTCGCAGGAAACACACTTCTCGACAAGACTACTGGCTGTCGTAAATATTTCTTTTATGGCCACGTGGTCCACATTTTAATGCGGAAAGTTCATCAATTATTTTATGGAAAATGGATTAGAAAAGAAATGAAAATATACTTATGTAACGATGAAAATCTACTGGCAGCTAAGAATAGAAGTACTCTGATGTGAAGGCAAAAGCTCCGTTTATAGACCAAAAGCTTTTTGAGGTACAGTTGTATTCATAAAAAAAGTGTACAATAATTGGAGCGAGACTTTAAACCATCGTTTCTGAATTTGTTTGATTAACTTAATAGATTTGCATAAAATTCACACGTGATCGTTAAAAAGTAGGACCATTTTTAAAAATTAAATAACGAACCTAAAAGCGACATCTGTTGTCGAACGACAAAACCTAATAAACAACCATGTATTACGAACTCCCATGATAACTTTTCGTAACTTTAAATTTATTTATGCTACAACAATTATAGTGTATTGTTTTATTCTCTCTACAGCAAGCTGTTAATGGTAATGCAGAGTATTTAGAATTTCTCTGCAACTAAGTTAGAATTTATTATTTGTATAAAGTTAGATACTCCAACTATTGTGGTATTTTCCCCTTAAAACAAACCTTAGGTAAATAACAGTATCTAAGTAATGAAGTTTGTTGTGTCGGATAATTAAGGACTACGAATTGAAAAGCCGGGGTAACTTGGCTTGTTGGCAATAATTCAAAGAAAAATTAGTGTATCTAGTTCCCAAAAATCCCACTGAAAGCTTAGAGTGAACAAGGTTTGCTAGATAAAGGCCAAAACCCCAACTTTGTCAACTTAAGTCAGTTTAGGGCCACACGTTTTCGGGAACTTTCTTTCCCCTTGTCCAGTTTTGGTAATAAATTACAGATTTCCCAACAACGACGTTATAAATTACTTTAATTACGTGGATACTGCAGTTCAAATGTACCTTTCTTAAAATAAATAGAAACATATTATTTGGAATTTTGGTAAAAATATTACATACTTCCTCTTTACTTAATTACCTTTTATTATATAGGTTTTGTTCTTCGATTTTCATTATCTCCATATTTTCGCTCTAGTAAGACATTTTGAAATTTTTAATTTTTGTACTTTTTAAAATTGTACAGGGTGATCAGTTAAGGGTAGCGAGCGGCCATATCTCATAAGATATTGGTCGTATAGATTTGAGAAAAAAAAATCATGATAAAAGTCGCCAAGAGAAATTGCTGGAAATTATTTTCGAGTTTGTCAAACGTCCGCTAGAGGGCGTAACAACCAACACAAGTAGAAATGAGATTTTTATAGAAATTTGTCTAATGAAAGTATATCGATGATATCATTTTCATATTTACTGACCATTTCCTACATTTTTGTCTAAAACGTTTTGTTTCTATCAAAATAGCGGTGGGGAAGTTTAATTTTTTTAAACAAACCAAGATTTCTCCGTTTCTTTTGACCGATTTTAGCAACTTAGGCTCATATGAAAGTATATTGCACTACAAACCTTATTTGGTTTGAATTTTGATTTTGCTAGTCGCCGCTAGAGGTGAAATGGAGCAAATTTTGAGTTAAAAACAATGTAATGGTATATTAATTTTTATATATTTTAAAAGAGGATAAATTTTCTATAATTTAATGAAAAAGAATTTATTATCTACCTTGAACCGTTGATATTTACCAAAATATAATTTATTACATTAAAAAATGGCACGCCACTGTTTTTTATCAAAAAAAATCAGTTTTGTAATCGCTTATTAGTTGCTAACAAAAAGATCTTGATCTTTTTTCGTTAGACAAACGGTTTTGGATTGAAAAATAAAATAAGTTTACATACTGTTTACAATGATAATTATAAGGTAACAGTATGTAAACCTATTTTATTTTAATCCAAAACCGTTTGTCTAACGAAAAAAGTCAAGAGGTTCTTTTGTTAGCAATAATAAGGATTCCTGATTTTATTTTAAAAATGTCATTTTAATGTAACAAAATTATTTTTGGTCAATATCAACGGTTCAAAAAAGGTAGATAATAAATTCTTTTCATTAAATTATAGAGAAATTTATCCTTTTTAAAAATATAAAAATTAATATACCATTACATTTTTTTTGAAAAAAAACTCAAAATTTTACCATTTCAGTTAACGCCATCTAGCCGCGACAGCAAAAGTCAAAAATTCAAAACCAAATAAGGTTTGTAGTGCAAATTATGCCTTATATGAGCCTAAGTTTGCCAAAATGGTCAAAAGAAACGGGAGAAATCTTGTTTGTTTAAAAAAAGAACTTCCCCACCGTTTATTTTGATAGATAGAACAAAACGTTTTAGACAAAAAATGTGGAAATGGTCAGTAAATATGAGCATGATATAATCGATATACTTTCATTAGACAAAATTTATAAAAATCCCATTTTTCTACTTTGTGTTGGTTGTGCCTCTACGGACGTTTTACAAACTCGAAAATAATTTTCAGCAATTTCTCTTGGCGACTTTTATTACGATTTTTTTTTCTCAAATCTATACGACCAATATCTTATGAGATATGGCCGCTCGCTACCCTTAACTGATCACCCTGTACAGTAAAATTGTATAGTACATTTTACTAATTATAAATTCTTTTAAAATGCAATAAATTTTATGTCTATAATTCTAAACGTTCTCAAATACGCTAATTTTAAAATTAAAATTCCCAATATTATTATTTTGTAGTGATGATATGTCAAAAATCCGTTTTTTATCTTAATTTTCGTAGGTGTTTCTTTTTCATAATCTTTCCATATATGATTTCTTTTTTTTATAATAATTTTTGTAGGTGTTTGATTTTCACAATTTTTGTATGTATGATATCCATTTATTAATAATAATATCTAAATACAAATATTTTCCAGAAATAACGAGGAGAGTAACAACGGAAGCGGGCCGAGACTACAAGAACAGGGCATCGTATCAAGCCACACCTGTATCAGCGCAGACTACGAATTGGCCATGATTCTAAAAGAAATCCGTTTCATAACGGACCAGATGCGTAAGGAAGACGAGGCTCACAGCATAACGAGAGACTGGCAATTTGCTGCCATGGTAGTCGACAGACTGTGCCTTATTATATTCACGTTATTCACCATTATCGCCACATTAGCGGTGTTGTTTTCTGCACCCCATATCATAGTCTCGTAGCTATAACTCCCCGTCCTTCCAACGCTAAGAACTCTTCCGAACGATATGAATTTGCTACTGTGCGCGGAAGTTCCACTACATATGCTTTTGCGAATCGACAAGTTGAATCGGTATGCCCGTAAGTAAAGTGTAGTTAGTATTTTTTAAATTTTGTTAATATGGAGGCTTTTCAAAAGTACAATAATACTTCTAATATATATTGCAATAAAGGGTATATAGTCTAGTCAAGAAGTGTGTTTTCTGCGAATAATATTTAGAAGGCTTCGAAAAATATGAGCGATAGCTCATTCGACGCGGAATGCAAATCTGAGAAAGGCGTTTTAAGGATTTTTTCGGCCAATCAAAATTGCAATTGTTATTAACAAACAACAAAAAAAGCCCTTTCGATTTTTGATGATAACTCAAAAACCATAAGAGATAGCGGAAATTGCAAAGAAGATACTTGAAGAGGAGAAAATTTTCAAAAAAAGTCCTGACTCCTGGAACTCTATCTCAATTATTTATAATTTTAATTTAACGCTAAAACTGGGCCTCCGCGAGACCTTTTGGTTGCGAGCTCGGAGTCAAAACCGAGTACGTCACACTAAATAATTATTTTCAAGGTATTAATTATTTATTAAAAATTTTTCTAAAATTATATTTTATTCAGAACACTTCAAAGAATTAATTTTCGTTAAAATTTAACTTGTACATTCGAAAAAATGCTAAAATAATTGTCGTATAAATTTTACGCTTTGTAAAGCCTTTCTTATACAGGGTGTAAAAAGTATATGATTTTAATGGGCGATAGAGGAGCTTAAAATAAGTCGAAAAAGCCAAGAACATATGAGTCAAAAGTTAATTGTTTTCGAAATATGCCCTTTCAAAGTTTAAAAAAGTCGGCAACACCGCGCCTGTTTCGTCGAAGCGATTCTCAACTTCGAACGTTGTTGTGAGTTTTTTGCACTGTTTACACTTTTTTTAAGGAGATATTCATTTACATACAAATAATAAAAATTACTTCCTGCAATTTATTTTCATATTAAATTTAAGTAAAAAACCATCAATTATTGTTTGGTTTTTATTTGTAATTAAAAATAATTGTACTTTCCATAAGAATAGGCTTAATATCCTTTTTAAAGAACACAAATTATTATGCTTTAGAACAGCATTTTTTGTTTTGCTTAAAGAATAAGTTTTCCCGGTCCCCATTCCGTTTTCATCAGTTTTTGGGTAATCAATATGTTGTCTTAAATTTAAAACATATGGCATATTTTCCGTTCAAAAACAAACAAAAATATCGTGGCCGGATCGGTAAGCTTCTTTGTACGACTGACTTTACGTACAAAGGTAGCGCTTTGTTGCCAATTTTTTTTTTAATTTTTAACTGGGAGAACAATTGTTAAAAATTATTTATTTTTTTATTTGTAGATTAAAACATTTAAAATTTAGTTTATTTTATTATCAAATGAATCTACTGATAAGCGATTAAGACAAAAGTTTCCAGTTGTTACGGTTTACAGAAATAACTGCTTTCAAAGTGCATGACTTTAACATCGTTTAGACAAAAATCTGTCAAGTTTTGACACATATGTCATATAAACTTTTCGACTTATTTTGAGCTCTACTATCGCGCATTAAAATGATGAGCATCATACTTTTTACACCCTGTATAAATACTTGACAAGGTCACGCCACAAAAGTTTTTAAAAATTTTATCATTTGTTTATTATAATCTTAAAACTTTAACAAAAAATGAAAAATAAAAATAAATATTGTTAAAGTAATAAAATTATTATAAACAAAGGGAAAAATGTTTTTATTGGCAAAATTTTTGAAATATTTAAACTTAAGCCGAAAATTTTAAAAAAAATTTTTTTTAATTAACTTGTTAAAAAAATTTCTTTAAGTTAAATTTTTAAAAAAATAATTTTTTTGGTGTTTTGTCAAATTTTTTTAAAAATTTTTTTGTATTTAATACCAAAAAGGTTTTTTATTGTGACGTACTCGGTTTTGGCTCTAATCCGAACCAAAAAGGCCGCGCGGAAGCCCGTTTTTAGCGTTAAATTAAATTTATAAATAATAGAGATAGAACTCCGAGAGTTAAGACATTTTTATTGAACATTTTCTCCCCTTCAAGGATTTTTTTTACAATTTCCGCTATCTCTTATGGTTTGATTATCATTAAAAAAATCAAAAAACCTTTTCGTTTTTGTTAATAACATTATTATTGAAGAAAAAAATCTTTAAAACGCCTTTCTTAGATTTGCATTCCGCGTCGAATGGCTATCGCTGTTATTTTTTGAAACCTTCTAATTATTTTTTGCAGAAACCACACTTCTCAACTGGACTACAGAATAATTTTACTCGATAATGATTATTATTATTATTTCTAGTAACATTGCCATAGACACAGCATAAATTTATTGCCAATTTGAAACACACTGTATACTAGATATTTTTTTAAATTTTTAAATAATTTTAAAGTAAATATATAATTGTAAAAATTTATAAACCTAATAACAAAAAGATCCCTAAATGAAATTTTAAATTAACTTAATTAAAACCTAAAAGACAACCGTAGTAATATTACGTATCTAAAAATGTACCATGTAGGCGCCGCTTTAAAAAATTTAATAAACACAGCAATCCTGCTACGCTTTTCTATAAAAGCTCTTTACTTAATTCCATAATTCTACTTAGGAATTTTTACTCCATTTTAAAAGTCATGTGTACTCTAGAAAAATACTACATTTTTATTTTAAGTTGCTTTATAGCATTTTTAACTCTAAAAACAGATTTATTTTATTTCAGGTCTTTTGTTTTACTTTTAGCTGCAATATTTCGTTGGCGATAGTTTTAAAAATTGTACCCATGTCTAGCCAATATTGTTTTGTTTAATAATATTAGAAATAGGAAGTTATAGGAAATGTCAAACAAAAAATTTCAAATAATTTTTAATTAAACTTTAGTGAAAAACTTTAAGTATTAATTTTTAATCAAAAATTAAATTTTTTACACTCGCAAAATTTGTTCCCAAAATTTTGTATGTAACATTGAAAAGCCTCTATATTTTGTTTAGTTTTAAAACAATTAATTGATCCTTGGTAGTGTTAGGATCAATAAAACGAAAACGAATATATTTGTAATAGAGCTTATTAAATTATAAATTATTGATCATAATGTTGTATTTACAAGCGCAATAACAAAAATGCAATTTAAAGATATCAAGCTTCAACAAAAACTTATTAATAGCATGTTAAAAGAAGTACGTACTATAGTGACCTTTTATTTATAAAGAGATATTTAGAGTGCTATAAGAGTTCTTCCTGTTTTTCTGTAGTATATATATAGAACAAAGCTGTGTTGGCGTAAAGCTAATTTAATTAATATCCTTGAAATACACAAGGTCTGGTAAACGTCTTTATTTATAAACGCACAAAAATTAATTTCAATTATACCTACAAAGAAATCTTAAGTCTCTTTGGTGAGGTTATTATAAAGTCTTATAACACCAGTCCCCATGTTACAGCATAAATTAATAATTGGATAATAATATTTAATAAGGATTATTTCACATCCCCTTTGTTCATAATTTGTTAGATTATGATGCTTATTATAACCTTGTAAAAGATACAATGCGTGTCATCAATGATACGTCAGTGGGTCGAAATGCTTAACCATTTTTAATTAACTGTTTTAAAGTTTTAATGATGCAAAACATAATTTAAAATTCATGCTACCTATATTATTTAAAAAATCCTTCAATATTAAAATTAATGAGTTTTGGTAAAACCATCACACATTCTAGTGTAGTCAAGAAGTGTGTTTTCTGCGAAAAATAGTAAGAAGGCTTTAAAAAATATGAGCGATAGCTTTTTCGCCGCGGAATGCAAATATGAAAAAGGCATTTTGAGGATTTTTTCTGTCAATAAAAATTACTATTCTTAATCAAAAACAAAAAAAAATAAAAGACATTAAGATTTTTAATGATAACTTAAAAACCATAAGAGATTGCTGAAATTGCAAAAATAAATTTTAAAGAGGAGAAAACTTCCGATAAAAAATCCCAACCCTCGGAGTTCTATCTATATTACTTATAATTTTAATTTAACTCTAAAAATGAGCCTCCGTGCGACAAAATTGGTTGCGCGCTCGGCGTCAAAACCGAATACGTCACACTAAGTAATTTTTTTAGGGTATTAAATATTAATTAAAAATTTTTAAAAAATTTTGATGTATTCAGAACACTTTAAAGAAACTATTCTCGTTGAAAATGTAACTTAAATTTAATTATTCCCCAAGCTAGACAATTGTTAATTAACAAAATTGTTTTCAACTTTCGTCTTCATTGTATCGCTCATATTTTTCAAAGTCTTCCAACTATTTTTCGCAAGAAACACACTTCTCGACTGGACTATTCTACTAAAATCAGATTAACTATAAAAATACCACCAGATAAGAAATATAAAAAATTTAAACCGTATAAATGAGCCAAAAATTTGCTGACAAATGAACCAACTGAAATTCTGTTTTTTATTGAGACTTAATATTTTTTTGTTTAAATTATAATCTTTTACTAATCCAACCGCTACGAGTGCAAACTATAACCTAACCCTAAGTTTAAATAACCAAAAAAAAATGTAAAAAATTTTTGGATTTCATGTTTACTTTATGCATTTTTAGTTTATTCGATTTTTTAATATTTTAAAATATTTTTATATTTATAATATATTAATATATATTGTATATAATATATATATATATATATATATATATATATATATATATATATATATATATATATATATATATATATATATATATATATATATATATATATATATATATATATATATATATATATATATTATATATATATATATATATATATATATATATATATAATATTTAAATTCTTCACAATTTATTTTTTAATGAATAGGTTGGAGGACGGCCTTCTAAACTTATTTTTTTACTTACCTTACAGAGATTTCTCGTGATACTTCATAAAAATTTTAATTAATATTTATCAATTAAGGTATTCCTAGAAAAGCAAGGTAAATAAAAAATATGTAACCTTTGCTATCATAGTAGTTTATTAATTTTAACGTTAAGTTAACAGATTTTTAATAGCAATGGTAATAGCTTTACTCATGTGTCGTTTCTTTGACTGGTTCTAATAGAAATAAATGATGTACGTATCGTATTACATGTTGTCAAGAATGGTTATTTAAAATGATGTTAGAAATACGTTTTCGGGTTGTTTAGTAATAAGGCAATAGCAAAAATGCAAAAATCATATGTTACAATTAAGTAAATTGACCGACTTTAAGTTTCTCTGTTAATAGTATACATATAAACAAAGAGAATAATTCAAAGTGATTAAATGTTTCATGCAGACAAAAAGATGTCCTCAAATAGCTTTATTCAGTACAATTTAAAATTATTAACCTTTGGGTCAGTCAATTCAACTTGTTATTGTGACAACAAAACAATGTCAGGCAAACTTGCGTGTAGCCACAAAATCCCATTGTAGTTGGCGGTTTTTATTATCCAAATTTATTTTTTTAAAGCAAGTTACTAGGAGTATAACACAATCATTCTGTGATATATCAAGTTATTGGGTTAGTCAGCTTCCATGTGTGCGACTTATGTTTTAAAGAGTTCTTGTAAGTTTTAGTATAAAGAATCGTATTTAATTTTTAATTAATTTTAAATGGGTTTTTAAACAATTAAAAACCAAATAAATAAATATAAAATATCATGTTTTAACCCATTAAATGCTAAGTTCTTAGAAAAACTTACTTTGATAATTATTTTACCAAAAAACCAAAAAAAAAATCTTAAGTAGTAATGCAATATTTTTTAATTGCTTTCATCCCATGGTGAAAAAGGTGAGTTCAGAATTTTTAAATTAAATATGCAATATTAAAGCAAAAGTTATTCCATTTATATGTAAAACTTAACAAGGCTATTTGTTAACATGCGTTATCAGAGTTATAACATGCATATCTGTGATTGGCAATGTCATTTTTTTTTTAAATAAAAATATTTTTAAAATACAATTGGCGTGGTGAAAATACAAGTTTCAATTATTACAAAACCGACAATAACATGTAAATAAATTTTGTTTGTATATAGAAATTGAGTGCAATCCCAAAACAAATCACCGATCGAGGAATATGTTCTCAGAACAGGAAATAAAATTATAATTAATTGTTTTGATAAAACTTTTTGATTTATTCGTCGCGTTCATGTTAATTGTTATTATATATTGATAAATGTAATTTACCTTTCTGAAAAATACAAAGATTAATAGGTATATTACACATTAATTTCAGATATTAACGAGTTTTTTTTAAGTAAAAACTATAAAAGATAAACGAAACTTTATATGACATAAACTATGTATATTTTTACAAAACCTTTAATTAAAGTTATCTAACTTTTTAGTATAAATGCACTATTTTTCAAGTTACAATAAAAAAAAACGAGTATTCAGGATTTTTAATACTTCTAAAAAAATGTGATTTAATTAAAAAATTTTAGTTTTATTTTGACAAAATTTTTTAAATGTACATTTTGGGATTTAATATGAATCCTTTATTATTTATCTTATCAAAAATGTTCAATAACTTTTTATATAGACAATTTAAAAAAGCTTTCTTTTTTTTTTGACATTTTAGTATCTCCTATAGTTTATATAGTCGTAGTCCGAACATTCCGTGGTAGCAGGTTACTGCCGGTAAATGTACCGTGTTGATTTTTTGCGTTTTTCTTAATTTTCTGCTGTTTGACCCCCAATTTTGACTTTAGATTTGTGTTCAGCATAAAAAATACGTCAGAAAATCCTAGTCCGACACCCAGCACACACCAGTTTTTTTTGTGGTCCTGTGATATATTTAAACCTGGTGAGTCATACATCTATAAGTTGTATTTAAACAATATTTTACTTTGCGAAAAATCTAGTAAGAACAATCTAAAAGAAACCTTTGTAATTTACAGTATAGTTTAAAAAAAGAAGGTTTTAAAAAGAAATATATACCAATATATTCTAAACAAACAAAGCAGTTTTTTTATTAGGATCTTATATAATAATAAGATAGATATCTTATATAAGAAAACTAAACTTATACGAAACTAGATGTAAAAAAGAAATAAGGAACTTTTATGGTTTGTAATGATACGAAAGTAAGAAGAATGACTAATCAAAAAGAATATATTTCTAACGTAAGAAGAAACTCTTTGATATTTATTTAAAGGTCTAAAAGAAATCATTTTATAATAAAAGGATTTTTCTCTTGAAAGAAAAACCTCTAATGCATCTACAAGGTTATACTTTATTTTAAAATCTATTTTTAGTAAAGATACCATACAGCGTACAGTAAGATTTATTTCGTATACACTAAGATCTATTAGAAAGAAAATGTAAAAATACCATAAAAATATTTTTGAGAGCCAGCTTACTCAGCTTTTCTCTTTAAAAATTTATTACTGGGTTTACGTTAAACTTTTAGAACATTCAAATTTATTCTTAAAATATTTTATTACCAGGAACCTGCCGAATGCATCTGAAACGTTACACCGAATTTTGAAACTTATTTTTAAATTAGAGCAATTTAAAAGCACTTGCAAAGTAGAAAGAAAACACTGTGTAAAATAAGATGGGAATTTAATAGTATCCCCGGGATCCAACTAAATCGAAAATTCATTCAAGTCATAAAATTTTTTTTAAAAGTTATATATATATATATATATATATATATATATATATATATATATATATATATATATATATATATATATATATATTATATATAAAATTTTTTTTTTGTGCAGATGTACATACATTTACCGTTGATTGCGGTAACATATTTTTTCCTATTTTTTTTAAAATAAATTGTTTCAATCTGTTTACACCCCCAACATTTTACAGTTTTAAATTTGGGAACGATAATAACATTTTTTAATCGATGTTTAAAAATGTTAAAAAAATGCATTACATTTCTAAGGGTCAGGCGAAAGAACGCGGAGACGGTGGGCGGAGACTAAAAAACTCCCACTAAATTTTTTGTATAGCCGCATTAAAAATATTATATTTTTTTTATTCTTTCAATTCGGTGTATCGTCGTTTTATTCCCGATTAAAAAAACCCCCGGAGAAACGTTTTTCGGAAACTATTTTTACTTAAAGACATAAAAATTATACACATTTTAAAGGTAAGGAAATAATCTATGCCTCCCTTTTAACATTTTGAAAAAACGACTCGGTTAAAGAAAAAAGTTCTAAATACCCGTTTACTTAAGGAAATATTAAAACTAAATCCAAATTTAAAAACTATTACAGCAAACTAATTTAATTTGGCTTTCATATAGTTTATAAAAATTATATAACTTATACCGTTTGTGAGAAAAACATTATGCTCAAACCCCAAAATTGGATCAATTTTCGCGGCGCGAATGGACTCTTAAGGAGAAAACATAGTTTTTGTTTTTCTTTGTCCCCGTGTATAAACTTAACTTTTTAGAACGTGCTAATTGCGTCATTATTTTTCTCTTAAGCCATAAAGCTTAATTAAAAAAGAAGTAGCTCTTGTTAAAAGCAAATTATCTTCCGTGGCAACATATTGGTGTTCTGGATACTGTTCGTGTGTCATGCGACATTAATTTTCTTTTTGTTTTAAAACTTGGTTATTGGCAAGTTAGCTGCAAAAAGAATTGAAGGATAAGGAAAATTTACAGTAAAGGAAGGAACTGAATGTTTTATCGATACCTAATAATATAAAAATGTATATATTTATCTGTTGTAAAATTTAGATAGATTAGATTAGGTAAATGGAGTTGAACATATTGGTGCTTCAAGTCTACAACATTAACAGATTTATTGTGATTCTCTGCCACACATCACATTGGTATCATTCCTGCCGGAATATTTTTTGTTTCTTCAACAAAACCTATTAGGGTTAGTTTCCATCAGACTCAATTTTATGAGCATATTGACCCTGAAATATCTTGTACGTTGTCTTGTCATTAGACCTACTGCTTTGCTACTGTGATTTTTAAAGGGGAACTTAAGCACCTTGTCTTGGTGTTTGTATTAAACAACTACCAATTAATGTACAGTTCTGTTCAATAAAAAATTGTACAACAGTTGTATCGCGTAAACCTGCCTGCAATATCCAGTATTTCAAAGTTGTACCAGTTCAAAGATACATTATTTTTAAAATCATATAGGGTCACTCCATTTTTAAATTATTTCTTATAAATTAATTTTATTTTTAAAAAATAACAGCAAATATATTTATAAAATCACAAAATTTGATAAATGATCTAAAAACAAATTTCAGATTAATTAATTTAGAAAAAAATATGTAAACAACATCTGTAACAATTAAAAAACAGTAATATCTAATATTTTGTCAGCACCGTTTCTTTCTAAATTTCATTTTTGCCTACGGTATGGAAGATAAGGTTTGCATTAACAGAGGATCATCACTTAACTCATCCCATGTTTTTAAATAAATTTATTTTAACATTTTTTTGCTCCAAAATTTTTATCGTATGTTTTAGACATCTTGCCCCGTTTTCAATACATTGACATCAGGGCATTTTAGGGGCACAATGGTTTTTAACATTGTTTGTTTAACCTCTTTTAATTTGGGTATTATGGACTGAAATTATCTTGCGGGATAAATTGTTTTCGGGGGAAAAGATGTCTAACACTGGAACATCCCCAAAAAAAGTGATTTTCGTTAAAAACTTTCATTTAAAAACAAACACCCCCCGTCCATGCTGTTTAAACCCCGCCCACACATTTACCGAAAATCTTCCAGACCGATCAGAATTGTTAATATATTCTTCATTGTATCTATTTTGATTGGTCTGTAACTCTGTTATGTCTGTTGGAAGTTGATTAACACTTTTCATAGTGACTATTATCCCAATTTTCCTAGTTTGTTGAGGGTAAAATTATTCTGCTCTGTTTATGTTCATTACTTAGAACTAATTTCTTTGCAGCAACATAGTTTTTTAAGATGTGAGTTTAAAATAATGTTTGTCAATTAAATTCGCCATACATTTACAATTAAATGGATTCTTATCAATACCTTATAAGGACATCGTTTTTCAGGGTAGATATTCTGAGGTCCGCACTGTTTTTCTTTTTCTCCAGCGTTTCTTCAATTTCCCATCGACGTTTTATTTTTTGCACTATATTTTAACTGGTGTTATCAGTAAAAATCGAAATGGCTTTTTTTATTTTATTTTTATTTTTATTGGCAAACAAAATTCTCAAAACGGCTTTGTCAGATTTGAATTCCGCGTCGAATGAGCTATCGCTCATATTTTTCGAAGCCTTCTAACTATTTTTCGCAGGAAACACACTTCTCGACTAGACTAGTAGTTGATCAGACATTTTTACTGATATAGCTACATTTAACCGATGTCAGCGCTGACCGTCGGTCAAGCAGTAAATCCAGTCTTACACCAGAGCAGATACATAATCCCAATACGGAGCTGAGTTCATAGACGCTATTGCTGTCCGAGCGGATAACGACAATGTTCTTTCTTTTTATTCGTCTTTACCTGCTTTTTATTGCACATTCTTTGCAATTTCATCCTAAAACACTATAGCAGGATTATCCAGTGTTGCCGGTATTTGTTAGTTTTAAGATACACTAAATGTCATATAAATGGATGTAAACCTATATGAATATATAATTGTTTATTGTGGTGACTAGTAATGTACTTTTACGAACTTATTTACGAGGTTCTGCAAGAGGAAAATATTTTGCCTTGTATATTATTGATTCAGAATGCCAACCTGATGAGTATCATTTTGTCGTCTGTCTGAATTGTTTTAAATGGTATTAGGATTCTATTGCATAATCGATAAAACTTTAAGCAAATTTTTACTAGCTTACCATGTAACATATTTACTTGTACACAGCAAAACTGACAAGCAGCACGATCTCTCCCTGGCTGCGCTTTTGAATCTCAAAGCACAAACACAGAAAGAAACGATTACAATTCAAATAAAGCACACAAATTCTATCTTAGCAAAACGTTGGCTGAACTTCCGCAAGAAAAATGACCGTACTTTACCGTCAATTTATGAAAAGGTGCTACTTTCTGTTAGTTATGCTGTAATACCAGTATGACACCGGTATGTTAACTAGAAAAAATTTGGTATTTGTTTCTAGTAGGATCTACCCGATAACACAGGTCCGCAAAAAGTAAAAAGTGGTGTGTGCTGGGTGTCGGAATAAGATTTTTTGGCGTATTCTTTTTGCTGAACACGAATTTAAAGTCAAAATTGGGAATCAAAAAGCAAAAAATTGAAAAAACGTTAATATTTTGAAAACTATAAAGATACACAAAAATTTATATAACATAAACTATGTATTTTAAGGTCTCTATTTTAAGTTTTATAACTTTTTTGTATAAATGCAATATTTTTCGAGTTATAATCAAAAAACCGAATTTTCAAGAATTTTTTAAAGTATACCCCTGGAATTTTTTTTTTAATTATTTTTGAAAATTTTAAGTGATTTGGATTAAAATAAATAAACTAAAATTTATAATTAAAAAACCCAAAAATCACATTATTAAAAAAATGCATTTTGAACTGAAATTTTTGGTTAAAATTACATTTTTTTTTATATCTCCTTTATTATTTATCTTATCAAAAATAATTATATAACTTTTTTAATAGACAATTAAAAAGTCTCTATATTTTGTTTTATAAACTTTTTAGTATCTCTTTTAGTTTATATAGTCGTAGTCCAAACATTCTCTGGTAGCAGGTTTGTGCTGGTAAAGGTACCGTATCGGTTCTTTGAGTTTTTCTCGATTTTGATTTAAATTTATCTTTAGCGGAAAAACATCGCCAGAAAATCTTAGTCTGACACCCAGCACACAACACTTTTTTTGTGGACCTGTGTAATGAATCACTATCCAGCAAATACTAAGTTTTGTCTTTCCATCAAAAAAATACGATTTATTAAACACCTGAGGATGACCGTAATACCGCTTTTTTTTATCAAACAACAACAAAACACGTTAAAAAACCATGTATTTAAAAAAACCAATATTATATTAACTTAAGCTATGGGATAAAGAAAAATAAATTGTTAGGTAATACATGAAACGCTTAAAGCGGAGACATGTTTTCTCCCGAACGGCAAAATTTAAAATAAAGATGATATTAAAAATTGTAATAAAATAAAATAAAAATTCAAGAACATCTTGACGTGTACTGCGTTAGCTTCTCCACTTCCTCCATTTTTCAAGGCAAGTTTGGCATTTTAAGATTAACGGTGTGACTGACAGTATTTAAATTAAGTTTCCCATAGTTTTACTAGAACCGTATATCAACAAATCCCGCTTGTTGCCACAAATCGATACTTAAAATAGTTTGCGAGATATTTCAAACTGCAAATTTAAAGCAAAGACCAGTGTGCACATACAGGATGTGCCACAATACCAAACTATGTGCAGTTGTTTATTCAAGTTGACAAAGTTTCAATTGTTAGAAGCATTGTTCGGTGTTTCGTTGCGAAAAGTATGTCGCAGGCTTTTTCATCGTTGTGTTTTGCTTATAAAATAGTAAAATGATATTTAAATATATTTTAGGAAATTTTCATAACACTACTTAGAGCCTAATATGTAAAAAATAAACGTTTTTTTGTTCGAGGGTTTTAGGGAGCTTGTTATATTTCTTATACAGTGTGTTTTACACTTGTAATATACAAAATTTTTGCCATATATAAATCTAATATAATAATGTATGACTCACACTTTGTTTTAATATATTTTACAAAATTTATAAAAACAGGTTAAAGTTATGAAAAAAAACCTTAATGCATAATTTTAAATAAATATATATTTTTTATTTATTTTTTTATTGATCATTAAAAATTTAGTAGTAATATTTTTTTATTTTATATTTTAAATATACTTTTTGTATATATATATATATATATATATATATATATATATATATATATATATATATATATATATATATATATATATATATATATATATATATATATATATATATATATATATATATATATATATATATATTTTAATATATTTATAAATTTTAAAATATAAATTATAATTATTAAATAAATTTTAATTAAAAATTAATAACTAAATTAAAAAATAAATTGATTATGTTTTGTTAAATATTACCAGCCTTAAGTAAACTACTTTGCACCCTTGAAAAGGGAATAATAAATTTCGTAAGCTCGTGTTTAGTAAAAAAGAGTTTTACTTCAGCTCCTAGACGAATCCCCAAGAATTTGGAATCTTTGTATTAACTAGCTATAATACCCTTCCACTATTATATTATATATATATATATATATATATATATATATATATATATATATATATATATATATATATATATATATATATATATATATTATATTATATATATATATATATATATATATATATATATATATATATATATATATAAATTTTAATCAATAACATAATCTTTTTATAGGTCCGAAAGTACTCAAATATTTTTATAAAATTACAAGGGCGTATTTTAACAAAAGTTTTTTTTAATGAAAAGTTTTATTCTAACAACTGTAAATATTTCCTCATCCGCGTTTTGTTAACCTTTGTTTTTTTAACCCTTAATTAATAACGTGGAATTAATAAATTTTTAATGCTCGCTTCTTTTTCCTAAAAGTAACATTTTCTTATCTCCTTAAGGCGAATAAATACAAAGTTTTTTTTATTAAAAAATTAAAAAGAAAAACGTATCCTTAATTTTTAAATATTTTTTTTCATAAAATAATTTATTCCTTCCCTTCCCTGTAGATATTTGAAAGAATATTTCTTCAAATATTAGTTTATTATCTTTGGTTGTATATATATTAAATATTAATTGAGAATTTTTTAAAAATTATGGTGTATTTAGAACCCTTTAAAGAATTTATTCCCGTGGAAAATTTAGTTTAAAGTTAATTTTGTAACAACTTAGAAAATTCCTAATTAACAAAATTGTTTCAAAATTTCGTCTTCTTTGTACTTAAACAAAATGTTTAAATAATTAATAATAACTTTAAAACTTTAACAAAAAATGAAAAATCAGATTTCCGAGAGTCATAACTTTTTTTGGAAATTTCCTGCTCTTCAAGGATCTTCTTTGCAATTTCCGCCGTCTCTTATGGTCTTTGAATTATTTTTAAAAATGGAAATGGCTTTTTTTTTGTTTTTTGTTAATGACAATTGCAATTTTTATTGGCAGCAAAAATCCTCAAAACGCCTTTCTCAGATTTGCATTCCGCGTCGAATGAGCTATCGCTCATATTTTTTCGAAGCCTTCTAACTATTTTTCGTAGGAAACACACTTCTCGACTAGACTATAGCGTTTATAGGCGCCAATTCTTATAGATGCCACCTTAAACACGAAAAAAATTTCGAACCCTAAAAACTAAAAATCCGCAAAAACTTTAATATCCGATATTACTACCAGCTGTAAAAAGTGTGTTATCTTACACGAATTATTTGTTTGTCTTGTGTTGTTATAAATTTTCCCCCGTATGCCTTTAAACTATACACCTGTCCCCATGTCTATTAAACGTTTGCGACAAAGGAGAATTTTGAACAAAAACAAACTTAAACATGATATATTAGAGGGGTTAATGTAGCTTATTTATTGAACTTGTTGCCACAAGACAATTAATACACATTTGCCAAGGTAACCATAAGCAGTTTGGGATTAATGTCAAGCAAATTAGTCATGTATAAAACGTTTACAAAATAAACTAAAACTTACTTTGAACACATGAAAAAGGGGGTATATACAGTGTAAGTTTTTTAAAACGTGACGTAGGCTATTTCTTTTATTTAAACACTTAGAAAAAAAATTGTTTAAAAAAAGAAATCGCAATATTTTTACAGCTTGCCAGTTTTTGCAGCAGATTAAAAAAAGGTATTTTTTTTAATGGCAACACCGTCTTTTTTCATTACTGTTTAATAGGTTTCAAAGTTCTCTATAAAAAACATTATATACCACTTTTTTGTTGGAGTAACCATTTTAAAAATAAAGGGAAAAAATAAGAGTTACATCACAATTGCAGGCTTGCGAATAAATGAGTAAATATTATTGAAAAGAACTGCATTTTTTTTTTAGTTGTTTTTAAAAAGTTTTTTTTGCCAAAATGAATGAAATGACCACAGGACAGAGTTGAATATTTTTTTTTATTGGGGGTTTAAGA
>JAHBCN010008385.1:0-38884 GCA_019359885.1 Listronotus oregonensis | reverse complement strand
ATTTAAAATGGTCAGAAAAAGGAAAACAAAAACAAATTTTTTAGATTCAAGATTGCAGTTACGCTCCTAGCCCCATTTTAAAAACTTGAAAATAATTTCCAGCTATTTCTCTTCACCACGTTTACTAAAAATATTTTTCCCAAGCTGTGCGATAAATATTTTCGAGATACAGGTCCTTTCTATTGACACCCGGACATCAAAGACCTTTTAAACGAACTTCGGATTGAGTAGATTACATTAAAACTGTATGAGTTATGATGAAAATAAGTTCGAAGAGTTAAAATTTTTAAAGAAAAAGTGAAAATAAAACCTACGCCACTTTTAAACTGAAAATAAAATTTATAGAATTCCATAAAGGATTTACTTTATTTAAGTGTGGGTAATGAGCTTAAGAAGTTTGACCGGTTTAGAATGTTTTTTTTAAGTACGATTTTTTAAAAAATAATTTTTCCAATTTTTCTATAAATGTATCTTATTTTTATAATACCTCTAAAACTACTCCATTTACGTAAAAAATGACAGAAAACAAAAATTTAGGTTTTTTTAAGAAACATTATGGCTTTTTTCTTTATTTCTGTAGGATAAAAAACAACCGAGATATCATTGTTAGAAGTTTAAATTTTATTGTGAGGATCATCTAACCCGAGTCCTTTAACCCTTTAACTTTTAAAAATAAAGGGTTTTAAAAAGTGAAGATGTCAATGATCTTATAGCCCTTAAAATTATTGTTAAAATGGTTTTGAATGGACCCGATAACATAAAAATTAACGGAGTTATCGTAAAAAACCAATCGCATTTTTTATTCCAACAGTTTGTGACTATATAGAAGGGTTTACTTACAGACCCAAATATGGAAATCAAAATATTCGTTCAGTTGATAGGGATGGGTTATTATTAAAAGATCTTTACAGATAAATAAAAATGCAATTCCACCTGCACGGGATGAACTACTATATAATACTAAGCACAGAATAAAAAAGGGTTAGTTTTGATTTCTTAGGCTGCGGTGCCCCTTGCGCTTGCCGAAGAATTGGACTATTTTCTTATGTAACATGCGAAACAAGTAGCGGTGAAAAATGTCAAAATTGTCCTTCCATTGACCATGAAGAAGAGGTGGATTCCGATAATAGTTCTGATAAAGCCTAGTTTTAAAATTTTTATTAATTAGGTCGCCAATCTCAATTTTCCCAAAAATATCTGTCTTTCTCAAAACCATAGCCAGTTGTTTTTTTTCCAAAAATTTCCTTACGCAAATGTTTTAAATTTAAAATTGAAATTTGACAATAAAATTTAAACAAATTACAAATAGAGGATTTGCTTTGAAAAGTTCGATTATTCCCCAGGGGTACAAAAAAACAACTGTTTATCGCAAATTTCAAAATGAAAATTTTCTTAACAAAATTATTTCCTTGAAGCCAATAGCATCTGGTATATACAGGGTTCCCCTTTTTTAAATACCGATTTTGATTTTTTAAAAAAATTCTATATGAGATTAGTCAGTATGTTTTTTTTTTTATTATTATCTTCTATGGCCTTTGGGATTTGAATCAACATTTTCGTAAAAAGGGCATTTTTCTAATAAAGTATCATTAAGTTTAAACAAATAATTTAATGTTTAGTTTTAATTCTTATGAATTTTTTAGTTTAACAACGAGTTTTTTTTCAAAAAATTAGAGTAAATTAATAAAAAAAAGCAAAACGACGTACATACCCAAAAAAACTAAAAAAAGGTTCTGCGAGAAGTGTTAAACGGCGGACTTTTTTTACTATTTGAGGATTTTAAAATTTGGGTTTTAAGATCCCCCGGGCTTAACTGCAACAGACTTTTTTCTGTGAGCTATTTAAAAATAAAGGTTTTTAACTCTCCAGAAAACATCCAAGAGCTTAAAGTTAAAAATTTCCCTTTAAAAAATCCGGTGAATAGATCGGTTTTCCTTCATCTGTCATGAATCATTTCTAGTCAAATCTTGAAAAAAATTAATGGCACATACTTAAAACGTAATTTTTTAAAAATTTGGATTAGTCGTATGTTATAGTAAATCCCAAAATGAATTGTAATTTAGTGTAATAAAATGTTAGTTTTATTAAGTTTAAATAATTTTACCCCGCAATTAAAATGGGTAGTCCATTATGGCGAATCCTGTATATGGTGTGGGTCCCGTGTCTTACTTTTTAGATAAAAAATTTCAAAAATCCCAAAGCCACCACTGCTAGTTTGTCTAATACTTTATTTTTTGAGTATCTAGACTTTAGTAACTGCTCTTGACAGGGGGATGTATCCTTTTTTTTTAAAATCGATGTTTTTATGTATCGAATTTATAAATTGCGTAAACCTGCACATTTCCTGACAAGCTTAAGTAAACATTTTTTATTTAAAAAAAATGAGTGACCAAAATATAAACCAATTTTAAAAACCTAGCTGTTTTTTTTAGTATGAAGGGTATAAAATATTTCTAATTTATATATAAATTTTTTTTAATATACAATATTTGCTTTTTATATAGACCTTTCCAAAAGGGTAACATCGCTTAAAGGATACAAAAGTGCTTCTTTCTTTGGGTGGTTGGACAGATTCAGCGGGAGATAAGTACTCAAGACTTGTAGTGACGGTTCAGCACGAAGACGTTTTGTATGGGGCAGTTAGTTTTTGCCAAACATGGTTTTGGTGGTCTACACTTTGAGTGGAATTACCCTATTGTTGGCAAAGTAATTGCAAAAAAGGTCCACTTCGGATAAACCAAACTTTACAAAATTATTGCAGGTAAATAAAACTTTAAAAGATTACATGTTTTATTTTATCATCTATCATTGTAATCAGAAAACACAAGTTGCTTCAAGAGATATTTTTTAATTAAAGAAGTCTCGATTTATTATAAGTGATTTATTTGCATAAAAACAAAAACCTTTTTTATTATTTTTAACGTTGTATAAAAACAAACGTAGCAAAAGTATATACATATATTTTTAAATTAAATTGCACCCATCCTAACCTCTTTCGAATCTCTTACGACCCGGGCATTTTCCCGGAGAGTTGGAAAAGCTGCACGTGTGCAACCTGTCCCCAAAAAGGATGCAAAACTATCCCTTCTAACTATAAACCTATCTCTTCTTTCTGCTGTTTGCAAAGTAATGGAAAAATTCATTAATTCCCAAATCTTAAAGTATCTGAAAAAACACAAGATATTAAATGATAGACAGTATGGATTCCGTCACAGAAGGTCCACAGCTGATCTTCTTTCCTTTGTCTTACACAACTGAAACAAGTCCCTTGTTCAGTTTAGTGCCTCGAAAACACCTTCATATTCGCTGCCGCGAAAAAAGTCTGCCAATGCTCATCCGTTTCATATGAGCGGCCAAGTTCTGCAGAACAAGGAGTCGTTTAATCTTGGCGGCGTTACTTTTGAGAATAACCTCACTGGCACAACACATTACATCCACAGCCTCGCAGCTTCAAAAAAGCTTGGATTTCTTTTCGAGCCATAAAGTATTTCTCTTCTTCCAATCTGTATACTCTGTATGTATTCCAAATCAGACCCTCTTTAGAATATTGCTTTTATGTCTGGGGAATGGCGGGGAATACAACACTTAGCATTTTGGACTCCATTCAAGAAGAGCCGTTTGTTTTATTAATGATCGCATGCTCACAGAAAGGCGTCTAGCTGTAGGAGATCTGTCGCTCTTCTATAGGTATTTTCATGGCTTCTGCTCAGAGGAGTTTGTCAGTATAATTTCTTCTCTGGTAGCTCCCAACAGAGCAACACGTAGTGAAACTTTTATGCATCCTTTTACAGTTCAGTTAGAGAGGCCCTAAACTTCCCGCTTTCTTCGTTCCTTCATCCCTAGAGTGTCAAGACTATGAAACCTGCTGCCCGCAGAAGTTTTTTCTTCTCCTCCCAATCTCCAAATATTTAAGTCCCTTGTGAACAAACTCCCTCTTACCACATCTAAGACACCCATGGTACGTTAGTACTTAGACATCAGCCTTAGTGAAATGTCCCAAGATAAAAAAAAAATAATAATAGTTTTTTCTATTCTAAATATTTTTTTTCTGTTTAAATATTTTTAAGCCAACCACCTCGGTGCTGGTACCAGGGTTCAGACCAGTGCCGCCAGACTGATTGACTCTTCCTAACTTGCAGACCGACATTTTTCTGTATCGTTCAAAACAAATTGTAAATAAATTTAATTTAAATTATTGTTTTAAGTTTAGTATGCATCTGATTTTTTAAAATTTTAAAAAAGGTGCCGGTTAACAAACAAAACATTGCGAATTTTTCATTTTAATTTATTTGAAAGTTCTTGAAAGTATTTTTCAGTTCGATTTGAAACTCGGAAGGTTAAATCAACCTTTGAGTGCAAACATGTATACCCTGGAATCAGCAGCCTAATCGTTTCATCTATAAAAAAAACCCCAAAGAATTTAATTAAGTTTCCTTTATTTAATTTTTAGGAGCTGCAAAAGGAATTTAATAAACAAGACCCACCGCTGCTGTTAGCTGCTGCAATCTCTGGATATAAGGAAGTTATAGATGTGGCATATGATTTACCTGCCCTTGGGAACGCATTAGATTTTATATCTGTTATGACATACGATTACCACGGTTCTTGGGAAGAACAAACTGGCCATGTTAGCCCTCTCTATTATCAGAATACCGATAAATATCCGCAATATAATACAGTAAGAATTATCTATTATTATACTTCTTTAAATAAGCCTATATATACATGATGTATGGCGACAAAAATCTAAAACTCTTACTAAAGTTGCCTTTTGTAGTTTTATTTTTTATTTTTACCAACCAGAAAATCCTTTTTTGCTCTAACAAATTAGGGGTCATCGTGGCTTAAAAATATGTAAAGGCCTCTATAAATATAAGTATCTACTAAGAACTCCTCTTTACGTTCCATATGGACAGACCCCGAACTTTCTAATTTGTTCGTTTCTCTATCCCTACAGTGTCTAGACTTTGAAACCTGCTACCTCTCGAGGTTTTCCCGTCCTCTTCAAACCGCGTAATCAGTCTCGTGTCAATGAATAAGATACACACGGTAACTTAGGCCTTTCTAGACTGTCGCAAAATCAAAAATAATTAAACAGCTTTATCTGGACCGCATTTGATCCTTGGGTGTTATTAACAACAGCTTACATAAGGGTAGAGGGATAAGACACACAAATAAACTTGTAAGTAAACCTTTTAGCTTTCTTGCAGACTTAACACCAACAATTGAAAATCTGCCATCCGCAAATGTCGTGAAACAGTTCTAGAAGTATCAAAGCCGTTACGACGAGACACTCCTGCTTTGATTAACTTTAGAGCCTATTGTGCGGACAAGCAGGTTGACCCACATGAGAGTGCGCCAATCACGCCAAAGGAGGCAAAAGTGCCCTAAATGGTGTAAAAAACTATTCTGCACCTAGTCCAGATAGTATCAACAATCACTGGTGGAAGAAATCTCACAGTACGCATTTAGCCAGAATTTTTGATTCTTTGCTCAACGGGGACACTCCAATTTCTAAATGGATTGTAGAAGACCGAACTATATTAATAACAAAAAAAAGGAGATTTAAAACTGTCCAAAAATTGTAGATTGATCACTAACCTCAATATTGGATACAAGGCTTTCACTAGAATCTTATATTCTAGAACATTGAGAGCAGTTGATCCTATTCTCTCTGATGTAGGAGAGCAGCGAAAGGAAAAAGGAATCAATGGGTGCAAAGAAAATCTTCTAATCGATAGATGCTTCACACAAAACACAATCCAATACAAACGCAACCTTTATATAGACGTGGGCATAAGGTAACCCATCTGTTTTAGATGGATGACCTGAAACTCTACGCAACAAGCGAGCGAGACCTACAACAGTCTCTTAAAGTGGTTCATGAATATACCAGAAATGTTGGCATGGAGTTCGGCCTCGACAAGTGTGCAAAACTTAAGCTAGAAAAGGGCCGGAACGAGAACGATTTAAAAGCTAAAATTATCGATATTTAGGTATCGACCAAAACCGCATTTATGATATTAGAGCTGTGAAGATAGAGGTCAGAAGCAATTACAGGTGACGTTTACGGCAAATTCGGAAATCCGAATTATATGGATTAAATAAGGTTGTTGCTACTAACATGCTGGTAGCACCTGTATTGCTTAACTCTTTAGGAGTAGTTAAGTGGACGCGAGAGGAACTACGAGGGCTGGATGGACATCAGCCCACAAAAAATGATGCATCTTCACCATCTACGCTCATCGACATCCCGTTTTTACCTCCCATGCCACCAGGAGGTCGTGGCCTTTAAGCTTGTAGTGTATGCATGATCGGCTGGTTTTAAGTCTTGCTTGTCAAGTTGCCAATAGTACTGATCCACTGATGCAACTAGTAAGAGCACACGAAATAGCTAATGTTGGATCATTTCTATTTAAGGCAGCGGAACGAGCGACGGAGAAATTCGGTCTCAGATTTGCAATAGATTTAAACGACGACCAATCACTTATAAAACTTGAGTCTAAATCCGTAAGAACTGCAGTTAAAAGAGCAGAACAGCAGATGCTCTTTGAAGATCACATTAATAAGCCGCAACACGGAGTATTTTATCGAAACACGGAAAGACTTGATCTATCTCGAAAGCTTACGTTTGGGTTTTTGAAATCTGCTGAGCTTAAGTCTGAGACCAAGGGTTTTCTACTAGTATGCCAAGATAGGGTGATAAATACGTTGGTATACCGAAGTCACTTTGCAACATCCCTGATACTGCTCGTCGACCCTATCCACAACAACCCAAAACCCTTATGCACTTATTGTCAGCTTATTCAGTCATGCTGTCAGTGGTTATATCCAACAGTGACATAACGATGCGCTTCGGTACTTTACTATTACCTCAGACATTACTTAACATCGATTAAACAGCAATTCTGCCATTTGCTCCCGTGATATGAGGCAGTAGTGGAAAATGACAACTGTCTTATATATTGGAATTATGCGTTCACAACAACGCCAATAAACTTAATATCGTTCTCCTTGATAATACGAATGACACTAGGTATGTTATAGAGTTTGTTAAGGAACGGGAGAAACGAGCCAAATATTAGGATCTTCTTGGCGATCTTTGATTGATGAATATGATTCTTTCCCCAGCTGCTCCCAATAGAGTAAAACAGTGCAGTCTCGTGCATCCCTAAACAGTACAACTTGGAAAGCCCCGAACTTCCCACATTGTTCATTTCTTATCCTACCAGTATCTAGAGGGTGCAGAGGTTCTCCTTTCCTTTCAAGCTCCAAAAAACTTTAGGTTATGTGGTAATAAATTACCTCTTACTACACTTAAGACACCACGGTATTTTGGTACTGTAAGCCTTCATGCACTGTCCTAAGATAAAAATGTCCAATGTCCTGACATAACGTCAAATATTACTCAAATAAAAATAACTTTTAAAAATAAAGTTAAATTTCAAAACCAGACTGACAATTACAAAATACATAATATGTTTTATTTTAATAAATTATTATTTATAGAACTTTACCATGGAATATTTGGTATCAAAAGGGGGCTCCAAGGGACAAACTCTAGTAGGTATTCCATTTTATGGTCAAACATTTACTTTAACCAGACCTAATACCCACACTGAGGGGCGCCTAGTAGTGGTCCTGGAGAACCAGGAGAATATACAAAGCAACCAGGAATGATGGCCTACTACGAAATTTGCTACAGAATTAAAAATCAGAACTGGATTACAAATAGGGGGTCACAGGTTCTGTTCCATATACGTACCATACAGATCAGTGGGTTGGATATGAAGATATTGATTCTGTAAAGAAAAGGTAAGCTAAGAACTTTATTTATTTTTGATCATTACAATTGGTTACTAATAACTTACTACTGACAAATATTTAACATACACATAAGGTACAGATATCTTTATATTATACTTGTTTATACAGTAGGCTTTAAAATATTTTTAAAAACAAACGACAAATTTTATTAAAAACCTGTACATGTACGAAATTTCTAGGTAATGAAATTAAAACATACCCGATTGTCAATAATGTTAAAACTTGACTTAATTTTATTTTCGGGGGTAATACCACGAGTGCTTAAAATTATCGATAATTTTCATGAAAATTTGTTATTTATAATTCCACAAGTTCGAAGAACGAATCGAATTTGTATAACAAGCTTGAATGAAAATTATCTGGTTAATTTTTATGCGCAAGCGGTATTTAGGAAATATTTCTAGAATGGAGAAATATGGAAGTATTATACTATTAAAATATTTTTTTTTTGTCATGCAATATTCATTTTTATGCAACATAATTAAAACTATAACTAAAATCGTTTTTTTTTTAATACTTTATCTATTTCTTCATCGTGTACATGACCAAATCGACTCATTTTGACTGATTTTGACGTTTCCTATTGACAACACAAACAAACAGGTTCAATTGTTTTGTTTTTGTAAGTAAGTGGAAATACCACGTTGTCTAGGTAACGTGAAATTTCCGCTTTTTTTTTTTTTTTTTTTTGATTTTTAACGTGTCTTATGGAAAATTTATACATGAGTGAAATATTCTTTACAATAAAGAAATAGCAACCTAGTATAGTTTCTTCACTTATGTAAAAGCTTCATATCTCCGTTAGATCCATGATCATGCTTAATCCCCAACATCACAGGTACATTTTTAGTTATTTTTTATGTGTTAAAACATGTGATATTTTAGGCGACATATATAAAATCAAATGGATTTGGAGGTGCTGTGGCATGGACCATAGACTTGGATGACTTTAATAATAGATGTTGCACTGGTAGTTTTCCATTACTGCATAGTCTAAACGAAGGATTGGGTCGTATATCCTCTAGCCCTACACATGGAGACTGTACCAAGCCACCTTCTCCGTCTACTCCTGCCCCGCCAGAAACTACAACTGGAATTGATTCTGGTAAGCTTGATTACTTTATTTTTATGTAAAATATTTTACGTTTTTTTTTTATTATTTAATCGATTTGTCAAATAATAATGTTCTACTGAAATATAATTTGCTTTTGTTAATCATTTTATCTATTTTACATAGTTAAGTAAAAGGCATTATCGAATTTTTCGGCTATCAAGTTCCACTCCTTGAGTTTCACTTAATGGTCGAAGTAACTGATAATTAGAAAAAAATTAATTTATTTAAAACACGTCTAACAGTAGATATTATGTTACTCCTGGTACTTTTAATAAGAAAAATTGTGTATTGTAACAAAAATTGTAAAATTACTTTTTTTTGTTTTAACTAAACCTCTTGGGACCACCATTGCGAAGAATATTAAACATTCTGGATTTTTCCAAATGTTTGGTTTTTCTTATCCTCTACTATTAAATTCTTTTAGTTAGTTCTGAAATCTTTTATTCCTTTTGCAATAAACAATAAAAGTTACCACTGTAATCTTGTTACTACATCTTTATAGTTAGAAACAAGTAACAGAAGAAGGTAACTATCTACTTTCCTGTGTTACTTGTTCCTGAAAAAACATTAAAAATCAACAAGTCATTATTATTATGGTTTATTTATGTATATTTTTGTATAATTGTAAGTTTGAATAAAAAGTCAGATAAACAGTACCACAGTTTAAAGAATATACAATATATTGTATATTCCTTACACTATGACAGTACAATTTTTTTTTTAATACAAGGGGGTACGTGTTCAAAAATACGACTTTTATAATTTCTCTGAAGAATGGTAGGTAAAATCTAATAATTTTATATAGATAAACTGCTTCTTCGTAAAAGAAATTACTAATTTCATGGACCGATTTGCACAAGCAAATAATGGATAAATATATCAGATTAATTCCTGATTACTTGCTTGATTCATATTAGGAAATTTTTTTGCCAGTTGTTTAGTCGGGCCTTAAGAATCTCATATATATTTTTACCCTAATAAAATTATTATATTTTTATTCACTGTGCAATCCTAATATAGCTTAAACTTTTAAAATTTTAAATAATATATGTTACGACGAGCATTTCTATTGTATGTTAGGAAACCACTGTTCAGGTGCTTTCAAAGCAATGATAAATAAGATAATTATATTTCATTATTTCCCATTCTTAATCTCGTGATTTTTCTCTTAAATTAAAATATTTTTAAATTTGGTACAAAATTCGAATCATTAATCGAATAGTTCTTAACATATATTCCGAAAATTGAGACACTTTTTCATCAATTTTATCTCCTCTGTGTACCACAAGTAATTTCGATTAACCATATATTTTACTGATGGTGATGTCTAGTCATCATTTTATACTAGAAAAGAACCGACATTATTATAAAAAAGGGTATAACTGGTTAGTTTCGTACCAATATTCCGAAATATTAGTTTAATGGTTTAAATTTTAGTTGCTTATATAATTTCTAAAATAAAAGGAATATTGTTCTACTACAAATTAATATTGTATTTTAATATTCTATCAAATATATTTTAATGAAATTCGCTCGTCCTGTTTGTCACATCTGGTAAAGCTAGAATGGTATATTTATGCCATATAATAAATTTTTGTATACATTTTCGATAAAGTGGGGCACATTAGTTAAGATGCATACGACGCTTCTTTGAAAGTTTACAGAAAATCTTTTAATGATGCTAAAGTACCACACTCAATCCAAATTGACAAGGTTTATGTTTAAGATAATATAAAATAAGGAAAAGTTTTTTTTTAATCATAGCCGGTGTAATTATAAAATAATAATGCAAATATTTTACTATCTATTATTATTTATTTATAGGTGCTGCTTCATCGGAACATAATCACCATACAGAATGGACTACACTTCTACAAAAAACAACTACATCACCATGGTGGATCCCAACGTCGACTACTAAGAAACCATCAAGTAAACCAACCACTTCACCATGGTGGACCACTTCATCAACTCTGTTAAACCCTCAACTACCAGTAATTTTTTTTAGTTTTATAGGTGAACTACTAATTCGGTACTGGCTGTGAGGTTTATTTGTTGTGTTTCATTTGCTATTTAACTATTTAGTTTATTAATTCAGTAAAGTTTTAGATTTTTTTTGCAAATTTACACATTGCATCATTTATATGTAAAAAAAATGCTTATTTCTTAATAGAGTCATATTCACAATTACTAGTTATGCTATATTTCAGTTCTACTTTTAATTTATTTTAATTTTCTTATAGGTTCTACAGATAGTACAAAGAGACCAACAACTACTCCATGGTGGACTGCCTCGTCCACAACTAGTAGTCCATGGTGGACACAGCAAACAGAATCTTCAACATCTTTAAGTACTACTAAGACAACCAAAAGACCGACTACAACGCCTTGGTGGGCTACAAGTCGACCAAGCACTAATCGGTAAGTTGTTTACTTAAAAAATCAATTAAGAATAATGCATAAAAATGTGTTCAATGCAACTTTTTTAGGTATATTAAATTATCAAATAACCATATTAACTTAGAATTAATAATTTTATTTATAATTTTTACATAATTACATTACTGTAAAAAACATTCCAAGTATAAATAATAACAAAACGAAATATATATTAGCAAATGAATTACGTTCCTGGCCCCCTACAAAGGTGTTTATTCCGCATATGACTAAATATTTCAGCTAGCTACCTTAATTTTAAGTATTTTAATATTGTATGTAAAATTTAAAAAATATATATAATTTTTAGTCCAACTACGTCATCAACAGCAAGAACTACTACAAAACTAACTACCACTACATCTCGGGCACCAAGTTCATCCACTGATAATACTCCTTTGATACCACCACCAGCTGTTGTTATGCCAGAACACGAAAAGCCGACAAAAAGCTGTGAACCTGGACAGTATGTTGCTGATGTAAACAACTGCAATGCTTTCTATCGGTAAGCAGTTAAAACCATATTGATATATTTACAACTACTTTATATGATCTTATTCTCGAAATTAAAAATCTTAATTCTGACAAATTGTATAAGCCATGGGCCTAGGTAGTAAGTTAACCGGGTTTTTCGGGACGTCAAATATAATAACAATCATATTGGGCGCATTCAGAAAACTACAGCCCTGCAGCGCTTTAGTACCGCGGTATAGCATATATTTTTATTACTTGATCGCTGCACGATTTTTAAAACTAACCTCACTTTGTGACTTATATGTCAAAAAAAAAGTGACATCAAAATTGAAAAATAGTTTTCTTTCAAATATAAATAAAGAAATATGATAATAACGTTTAGCTTCAATTCATTATCTCCGTTAATAAGTTAAAACATTAAAGAATTCATTGTTTTGTTAAAATTTACTTTTAATGATAAAGGCTAGACGACAACCAAAATGAAATTTCGAAAATGTCTATCAGCAAACCCAACCATAAAAGCTCTACAGCGCTAGATCGCTGAAAATACCCTAGATGCGCCCATTGAAAAAGCGCGATACAAATGTTATTTATTTAACAAATGTGATTTTTGACAAACGACATTCTAACAAATATGATTATAACAGTTAAAATTAAAGAATTTCATTGTTATGATGCATAAGTTATACAACTGGTAAAAAACAGCTGACTTCATTAAAATGTGATTCCATAAATATAAAAGCGCTTACCGCCAATGACAAATAAGTGTAAAAAGAATAATATAATCTAAAAAAAGTAAATAACCTATTTTGTTTTATAAAATGTTAAAATTATTACCAGTGACGATAGGGTCATAGGGCAAGTCGGGCAAATGCCCGGTGCGCCACCGCGATTTCGATACTGCAGCGCCGGTACGTTAAAAACACTCTTTTATATAATAATTAGAAAAATTGAAAAATAAATGAACGTATACGCAAGAGGCTTGCAGTGACAGTTGAAAAACGTGCAGATAAGACGCTATTTAGCCTCATGGCGCCGATTATTTGACCAAACATACACTGAAAATTTACTGGAGCGCCCATTGCTGTGCGCAGCACTAACATGCGAGAGCGGCGACGCACACAGCGAAATTCGGGGAAAACCCGGCCATAAATCGGAAATACCAACTTCGCAATTAAGGCCTATTCTGAGTATAATTTCATTATCTAGTTACCTGGGTATAATAAACAATCACCCTTTTATTTTTAGTCTTGTCACTTGCAGAAATATTTTAGTTGAAAACTGATGTTCGTGGAGACTATTTCATTGTGATTCAAAAGCGCCTGTGAAAATTAGTAATTTATATTCAGTTTTTCGGCAAAGTGTGGGTGAAAATTTTGTAAAGTAACTATGGAGCCTATTGCTGGTGGTAAGTAGAATATTAAAAATAATATTTATTTAAAATATTTCTTTACGTTTTTTTATACTGGTGTTCTGAAAAGTTAACAATTAATTATTTTTTTAATTTCAATTTTTCACTTTTTGCTAAAGTAAAAGTATGATTTTCCGCATTTAAATTAGCTTTAAATTATTGTTTAATAAGTCCTTTGTAAGATCCCATCTTAAGTTGCTGCGATAATTTGCGATCTTGACGAGAAAATATTTTTAAAGATTTATGGTCTGGGTCCAAATTCGTATAAAATGTAGGTCCCAAACGCAACAAATAATTTTCTCCTACTAACTTAAAGAATAAATCAATTTTTATAAAATAAAACATTATTTTATAGAAAATTAAATAGAGAAATAAAAAAATTGCCATATGGGTTTAAAATTCAATATGGCGACCAATTTTAAATGGCGAAATCTTATTAAAATATATTGTTTTAATTACATTGAACTAAGAATTAAAGAAACAGTTTTAACAATCATTCATGTAGTTTCAAAATATAAATTATAATCCAAACAGCTATTGATAATGTAGTTTTTTAGAATTAACATTCAATTCTTCAAGCTACGGTCTCAATTTTGGAAGATTTTTCTAATGTAATTTGAAGTACCATTGATTGCAAAGTATAATCTGTACAAATATTATAAAGAGGAAAGATTTGATTGTTTGTTTGAATTGAATAGGCTCCGAAACTCTGGATCGATTTAAAAATTCTTTTACCATTAGAATCCTACATTATCCCCGATGAACATAGGCTATTGCTAGTAATAAAATAATTAACAAAATTACAACTTATTTTTCAGGGTCTGCAACAAAATCTGCTTTGTTTAAAAGAAGCCAACTTGTCAATTGGTTAAGAATTTGTCAGTCCAAGGAAAGAATGGAGCAGTGTCGTACCATGCGAGTTGAACGCTTGTCAGAAGAGTCTTCAAAAGTCTTATATAAATTCATCGAGAAATATGACACAAAATGGTCAACAGCATCAAGAAATAAAACTGCATTTGAAAATAAAAATCGAGATTGGTTAAATATTGAGTTGGAGTTTTCTTCGTCAATGAATGAAGCTCAACCAGCCGAAATGCAGGATACAACTTCATCGAGTAGAGGAGGCCATTCACTGGATTTTTAGATTTGAGTGAACGATCAAAAAGAAGAAGAACTGAACCGTTGCGAGCAGATCGAAGCCCGGAAGAACTAACATTTGCTGCTCAAATGAAGTTTAGGTCCGAAGGTAAACTGGATGAAGCAGATGTGTTAAATAATGTTGCATTCTCAACACCAACCCGTGCATCAAAATATAAAAAATCTCTTCAAAGAGAATGTGTAGAGGCTAAATTGACAAAATTTCAATATAATCTAATAAGAAATTCGGCAAAAAGCCATAAGTCAACTCTTTATCCTAATTATGAGTCCGTAACTGCCGCGAAAAAAAGATGCTACCCAGAAAACCTAAACATTTCTGAAGATGTAGCTGAAGTGCCTCTTCAAAGTTTGCTGGATCATACATCTTTAAGGTTATTTGAGTCCCTAAAAGAAGTTTTAAATTCTTTAAACCAAGAAAATTATAATAATTTACATTTAATTTGCAAATGGGGGTGTGACGGGAGTTCTGGGGTGAGTCAATACAAACAGCAGTTTGTAGAGTCCAATATTTCAGATGCTAATATCTTTTTAACATCAATGGTGCCAATCCAGCTCATTAACGGGGACCCGAAATCAAAAGATAAGTTTGTAATCTGGGAAAATCCCAGACCTTCCTCCACACGATTCTGTAGACCTCTTAGAGTCCAGTTTAGGCACGAAACAACAGAGCTATCAGTGAGAGAAAAGCAATATTTTGACCAACAAATTTCAGATTTGCAACCAACAAAGCTTGATATTCAAGGAAACGATGTATTTTTAAAATACATTTTATATTTTACAATGATAGATGGCAAATTGTGTAATGCTGTAACTGAAAATACTTCAACTCAGAGATGCTATTTGTGTAATCTAACATCCAAAGATTTTAACAATATCGAGAAGATTTTAAAACAGGAAATTACTGACGAATCTAGATATCAATTTGGTTTGTCATCTTTACATGCTTGGATTCGTTTTTTTGAGTGTTTGCTGCATCTATCTTATAAGATGGAATTTAAGCAATGGCAAGCGCGAGGCCAGGAAAACAAAGAAAAACTTGCAAATGCCAAAAAACGAATCCAAGACTTATTTTTTAAAGAAATGGGACTATTGGTTGATAGACCAAAACCTGGTTTTGGAAGTACTAATGACGGCAACACTGCTCGCCGTTTTTTTGAGAATGCTGCTAAATCTTCGGAAATTACAGGCATTGATCAAGATTTGATATTTAGATTCAGAGTAATTTTATTAACAATTTCTAGTGGTTTTCATATAAAAATTGATAGTTTTAAGGACTACTGTCATGAGACGGCCAGAAAATTTGTAGAATTGTATCCGTGGTACAATATGCCAACTTCCGTCCATAAAATCTTAATGCACAGTTCTGATATAATATCATATTTTATGGTTCCAATTGGGAAACTTGGCGAGGAAGCCCAGGAATCAAGAAACAAAGATATTAAAAGATTCAGAGAATTTCATGCACGGAAGTTTTCAAGAAAACAAAACATGGAGGATATATTTTGTAATCTTTTAATATCTTCTGATCCTTTAATCTCCAATATGAAAAAATCATCTGCTAAAAAGCTTAAACAGTACCCTTCAAAAGTTTTGGCATTTTTTGATGAACCAACAGTTTCTGCTGATGAAAGTGATAGTGAAGATATTGATTGATTTTAATTATTAAGATAGGTTAGGCTTTATTATTATTACAAAGTTATTGTTAAGTGAGGTCTGTATATACTTTACATACTTAAATATATTACTCTTAACATGTATTTTAAATTGCTTATTTTTACACACAAAAGTTAGTTATAAAATTAAATAGAACAAAAACAAACAAATCACAACTTTATTTAATTTATAATAAGCAATTTTATTAACCTCAGGTATATCAAAAGTCTTGTCATTTTGGATTTTATTTCAAAAATTTTCAGTCAAAAAGCGTTTATTTCAGCGCAGATTGAAGTCGGATTGAGGCACTCAACAGTGACAAAGGCAAGTCAATTTGGAAAAAATCCAGGATTAACTATCTCAATCCTACAATTCTGTTAAAATGGTTTACCTCTCTCTCTCTGTTAAGTGCCTCAATCCAACTTCAATTCGAGCCGAAATAAACGCTCTTATTATGAATTTTAAACTCTTAACTGCTTAAATTGTTAAAATAATAACAGTCTAATAATAATAGTAACATTTTTCATAGAGTTTTATTTTTTAAGGAAATAGGTACTTACACAGCGCTTATGTAATGCAATAAATGAACCCAAGGGGAGGGAGGGGCTTTAAAAAATGTTTAAATGAACGTGTTATCTTAGTTTTAACATTTTCTTACGATTAAACATGTTTGTGATTCATATCAGCACTACTACTATTTATGGCCGGCTTTTCCCCGATTTTCGCCTGTGTGCGACGGTTAACCAGTCAAACTGGAAACCACTTCCTAACCAGTAGAACGTGTTTTATTTTATTTTTTTCGATATAAATTTGTTGTTTTTACGTGAATTTTTAATGTGAGCTGATGACTAGCAAATAAAATATAGTAATTTGAATTTGAAACTAAATCGACGATTATTAAAAATCTGGTTAGTATTAGACAACCGCAGGCAGGCGCGTGCTGGCCCACCCGGATACCGGGAGTTTTCCGGTGGGCCCTTGTAAAGTTGCTTCAAGCCTGAAAGCTTACCACACGGCTAAATACAAAAAATAATAATAAATCAGACATAATAATCACTGTTTAACTGGACTGCACCTGACTTGACAACAATTTCTGTTGATAAGTTGTTCTCAAAATTAAATTTTTAAAATTTTGATCCTTTTATCTAAGTACTTGCGAAATTCAGGAATTGATTTTATAAATTGTAATAATTTAGTCAAGCATTTTAAAAATAAAGTAATATCTTTTCACGCAATTTTGAGCGTGTAAAGTCTGCAGCAGATTATTTCGTGACAAAAATGAACTTAATAATGGAAGAAAAGGTATTGAAGCCAATGTGGAAGAGGAGTTACGGTCAAACGCCAAAAGAAAGAGAAAAAATATCGGACGAATTAGGTTCCGATTCTGACAAACTGAGCGTACTCGATAAATGCAGAATCAATACTTATAACGATATCCTGGACACCGCGGTGCTGAGAACTGGCCAAATTTGAATAATGGCTTGAGCCAATCGAAGCTGAAGACAATGATGACGAAGAATTTCTGGACAATTCTGAAAGCGAAGACAAAGAGGAAATCAAAGATAACGATGAAGTCGATGAAGAACAAGATGATGAAATTCATTTTCAAATATGTAGTGCCTATTCGATTATCGGTTTGGCATATAACTATCACTCAAGTGGCCTGTGAACGTGAACGCTGTTTTTCAAAACTGAAATACATTAAAAATCGTCTACAAACTACTTTACGTCAAGAACTTTTATCCAGCTGTATGTTCATAGCGGTTGAAAAAGAAATCCTTCATAATTTCAATGTTGAAGAGATAATCGACTGCGTACAAAATTCCAAACTATTAAAAAAAGAATTATACTTTAAATTTATTATTACGTATGTATCTTTTTGAAAAAAGTTTCTTGGTGTTCTCAGTAATATAAATATACTTTATCAAAAAAAAGTAAATTTAAATAATGTGTGACTTTAAAACTAGATACTTATTTAGCCTTCAAGCCAGTGTTGCCAGGTGAAATAAAATAAAATCATGAAAAATGTAACCAAAAATCATGAGTTTTGAAAAAAAAAATCATGAGATGGCGTTATAAGCTTAATTTTGGAAAAAGCTTACCCTTGAAGTTATCAGAATCTAATTGACTTGTATTTGCTTGTTTAAACTTTTAAATTTAAGGAGATATTCACACCTATTGCATTTACAACCTCTAAAGGAGGTAATACGATATGGTTTTAATAAGAGCATAAACAATAATCAAAAAATTGGATGAAAAAGTAATTATAATTCGTCTTCTCAGGACCAAATGTTGCATAGGTCATTAAAAATATTTTGTATATACAGAAAGATAAAAAAATGTCTTTTTTAGAAGATTTAAGAGTGCATTTACGCTACACCTTAGGGGTCAGGCGAAAGAACGCAAAGACGGTGGGCGAAGACTAACAAACTCCCACACCACAATTTTCGTATAGCCGCATTAAAAATATTATATTTTATTTACCTTCTTCCAAATTCGGTGTATCGATGCGATGTTGTTTCCGATTGCAAGCCTACAGGAGATAACGTTTTTTTTAACTATTTTTTACTTAAATGACATAAATTATACACCATTTTAGAGGTAAGGAAATAATCTATGCCTCTGCTGTAACGGATTTTTGAAATATGAGTCGAGTTAAGAGAAAATAGTATCTAAACAAAACCGATTTTAGGGTTACTTTCACTCAAGGAAATATTAAAAACTAAATCCAAATTTAAACTATTAAAGAAGCCTAATTTGAGTGTCGGCTTTCATAGTTTAAATCGATAACTTATACCGTTTTTGAGAAAAACATTATGCCCCGAACCCCAAATTGGATCCAATTTTCGCGGCGCGAATGGACTCTTTAATGATTTTAACATTTTTTCCACTGTCTTAAAGAATGTAAATATCCTGACAACTATCGAAAACTACCTTAAGTTGTACCTAATACAAGAATTTAAACAAATCTGAAATACTGAATACTTATTTGATAATCTGTTTTTTTTTTCAGATGTGTATCCGGCGAATTAAATAAACAATATTGTGCTGGTGGATTACACTGGAACAAAGAAAGAAATATCTGCGATTGGCCGAGTTCGGCAAAGTGTAAAGAAGAGCGTAAGTCAAAAGTTTTTTAACTCATAATTAATATATTTTTTTAGTTTTAAATTATAACATATAGATAAGGCATTTTTCTTATAAAGCTAAGGCTTATTCTGTAGTAAACGAAAGATAGCCTAAATATTATACCAGTAAGAAAAAACCGGTGTTCTACAGGTTCCTAATGCTCACAAGCAGAAGAATTAACTCGCGTCTAGAGATACCCCGGCTCACCAGCTTCTTGACAGTGTTGACACATGAACCATGCTTTATTATACAGAGACTCGGTGCGTTATTTAAAAAGTAGGCCTTTTCTAAATAATGCATTTAATGTAAAAAAAGAGAATCATGGGTCTTTTCTAATACGTCTTCTCATTTTTACGTCTGATATATAATTGGGGAAAATAAAAAGCCGCTTTGCCAACCAGAACTAACCATGAGCGAGTAGAACTTAGGGCTTTTGAATTTGTCTAAATTATCCCTATATAGAAGTTATTAACAACATATAATTTTTAATATGGTAGAAGTTATATATTTTTTAAAACTGTAATTATTTATTCCCCGGGTTTTTTCTAATAGGTTGTTAAAATTTTGTTTATAACTTCTACAAATAATTTAGACAAATTCAAAAGCCCTAAGTTCTAGTCGGTCATGGTTAGTTCTGGTTAGCAAAGCGGCTTTTTATTTTCCCCAATTATATTTCAGACGTAAAAATGCGGGAAGGTATTAAAAAAGATCCCAAATTATCACATTAAAATGTAATTTTTTAGCCGAGTCCCTGCATAATAAAGCGTTTCATGTGTCAACACTGTCAAGAAGCTCGTGAGCCGGGGTTTATCCAGATTCGAGTGAAGATTTATTAAATAACTAATGTAGGATCCTAGATAACAATTAAATGTAGATTAGTGTATAGACACGGAAAGTAATAGACAGTTCTATTTATTTTGTCGTTCGATGAAAAATAATTTTATGGTATAAAATACGTTTATAATTTAATGTAATCTTTTAAAACTTTATTACACCTGTTCCAGTAATCTTTTAATTTTTGAAGGAAAGGTTACCTTTTTTAAAAATCATTTAAAATATTTGAGAAGTGCTCTACGATTTGTTAATAGTCTTTTAAATATTGACCCAAATGTAAAAATCTTTAAAATCTTATCTTTTTAATAATTTAAGACAATTATATTTGTCGCAAACGTCTGATTTCAACCTTAAAAAAAGATTCCAAAAGATCTATTTTTTCGGTATTTTTTTTCCAGCCAGAAGTCAGAGGGAGCGAAAATGTCGATGCTGCTACAAGTCACACTTTAAGTAACTGATTTTTAATATGTTTTTTTTAATTTATGTGTAAGAGGTGCGTTTTGATAAAAAAATATATAGTTTTCTTCGTAACCCAGATCTTCTTTTCTTACGGATGTGTACATCTAGCTGGTTCAGAAGGGTACAGTAATTATCTGAGTTTATTGTTTTACCAGTTGGGAGGTAATTCATTGCCTAATAAAATCCCTATAGCATCTACTAAATCTACCTCGTTTTTCGATGATCGTCCCAAAATCCATTTTCTATAGGTTTGCCAAGATTTCTGGTGTTTACATATTTTTTGATGTCCTTTACGTGAATCGTCTTTAAGACTTGTACGACCACGATTTAATTCAGCAACTTATTTTCTACTGTAATAATTTAAAGTAAAGAGTGCTTAGACAGACAAAAATCGCCAATGAATTTGTTTTAATCCTTTCAAAAATTTGAATTTGCTCACCGCACGATGTTCAATGTTTTCTCAGCTGTAAATATACGAATGAAATGACAAACCGACATGAAGCTGTACACATGTTCATAAAAAAAGTACTTACATATAAAAAAAAATAAAATAACGAACCTAATAGAGCGATCTCTCAATGGACGACAAAACTCATTGAACTATCTATTATTTCAGTTGCAAACTTTTGTTGCCTTGTTATATCATTTCAAAAACGACTGCATTGAAGACAAGTTATATATTAAGTATACAATTTAACATTGACTTGACAGACATAATAATTTTTTAACGTATTAAAAACAATCAACACATAAGGTTTTAAGTTTCCGTTTTGACTTTCAGTCAATAAAATCTTAAAAATTAATACTATATAATTAAGTTATGCTACTTAAGTTTTAACTAAGTGCTTGTACAGCATATGGACCATTATTTATGCTTGTCATTCACAGTTAGCAGATTGGTTTTAAATTTTTTATCTAAAAAGCGAGACGTACCCACACTAAATATATGCCAGATACTATGGGCCTTAAGGAGAACACTTTGGTGAAAATAATCAACATTTTTTGCCGGCCATGAACACCTAATTTAGTGGCATTACGAGCACTAATTAATGGTAAGTTATTGGCAAAAAGTAATCAAAAAGACACAAAAGTGAGCAGTTGGCCGTTAATGGACCATGTGGTGCAGATAATGTGATGGATCCATCATGAATAAGCTAGGCCAAAAGTATGCGTTTAGAAAATTTTAGAAAAAGACAGGAACAAAGGTACACGGCAAGAAACACGTGAGCGGCACACGTCTGTCAAAGTCGAAAGTCGTTCAAAGTATTTCGACTTGGAAAAGAAAAATATGCTATAACAGTTGCTTTTAAAAATCCAGTATTGGGTTGCCTGTAATAAAAAGGCATACTTTATTTAATCAGAATGGGGAGGTCGCTATTTTTGTCTGCTTGTCGGAATAAGCCTTCATGTTAAATGTATTAGCAAAAAGTGTTTATTTAGGATTGACTTTTTAATGCATATTAGATGCTGGCATAATAGTACCACCAATTGCCAGTGCTTTACCATCAATGCAAATATAAAAAATGTACATTGCCGGCAAACCTTCCAAAAAATTCTCTTTTTTTTTGGAAATTACAAAATGAAAACTTTTTTTAACAGGTGTTTCCCCTAAGCAATAGCATTTTCTATATATATATGTGGTGGGTCCCATGTCTTACGTTTAAGATAAAAAATTTTGAAAATCTTTTGTTCGCCACTAGTTATTCAACGTTTTCAACAGAGTTGAACATGCAGTAAAAATGATGGTATTTTATAATACAACAAACGTATAAGTTTGTTTTCTTTGTTTTTCTTATTTGGCAAACTAATTAATTTTAAAGAGTTTCTTTTTAACTTTTTATTCATTTATTTAATTTTCATCCATTGAAAAAAAAATATAAAAGGAAAATATAACTAAAAATATGAAACTAGAAATTTTAACTTATTTTTTTTATATTAGGTTTCTAATAATTTAATTCAGTGCTACCAGGACTTTATTTCATATATATAAGGCGTACAATTAGGGAGTGGGGGACTGTTATGTAGGTATTGCACATTTTGATTTTGTTTTTAGGTTATAACATTTTTTTTTTAATTTCCTTGTCGTAAAATGAAAAAAAAACCTATAATAAGTATATTTAAAGAAAAAATAAACAAATTATTATTTTTTGAAAAACGGACAATATAGAAGGACGCTTAAGCCCTCCCAGAATCGACCGACCATTTGCGCCCCTTCTTTTTATCCAATTGGATTTAGATTATTTAATTTTATTAAAATTTATTTGTAGGTTATTCATCTACTTCAAAACCTCATTTAACTCAGTATAGTAAAACAACTGTATATCAGTACACAACAACAGCAACTACTCCGTTCGGTCAATACTCAGAAGAATGTGAAGTGGGAGCGTACTACCCCCATGAACACTGTAGTCAATTTTACGTTTGTGTAAATAGTCATCTAGTATCACAAAACTGTCCTCCCGGACTTAACTATAATGCAGAAGAGGGAATGTGCGATTGGAAGTTTAAAGTAAAATGTCTCGGAAGAAAGAAAATGGCTGAGAAGTATACTTTGATCCATAACTTGGCTGTTTTTAGTAAGTGATTTTAAAGTTATCCTGAACAGTTAGTCATTCAAATAACAAAATTTTATTAAAAAAATTAATTTTAAACTTAAATAAAAATTTATAAACAATATGTTTCTTTTAAATTTTAAAATCATGTGTTTGACTTTCGTCAAAATGTGAATTCATGATCTGCCCCTATGAGAAAAAATAATATTCTAACAACGATTGTCTTAAGATCACACTTAAAAAGATCCCAAACAGTTTTCTACTTCACTGTTAAAGAAAATTATGTTTTGCATTTAAACTAAAGAGCAGTGACAGCAACTAAGTGTAAGAAGCTTATTTACTCATACTCAGTAATATACCGTATACTACCCTCATCTGGGGTGAATTCGGACAATTTTTGAGGTTTTTTTCTAATACTGTTAGCAGTTTTATCGGAAAATTTATGAAAAAAATCAAGTAGATTCTGCTAACCTTTGGACATGGTTGAGCCAAATAAAAACATTTATTTTCTTATTTTTTCAATAATATTTTTTTTTATCTAAATACTGTCCGAATTCGCCCTATAGGTGGGGTAAATTCGAACCCGCCTGATTTTTAAAGGAAAATTAAATTAGAGTGTATATATGGGTTAATTCGGTCAGTAAAATATTAAAAAATATAATTTTAAACCCACAGGACCATTTTTTGCGTAGGTATAAAATAATACAAGTTTGTAATATTTAAATGCTTTATTATAAAACTAAGCTTTCCTCGAAAACATGTATAAAGAATAAAACAAATAATTAACTTATTATTTTCAGTTTTTAAACTGTTTAAACAGAAACTTTTACAAAATGGACCCATTCGATTTTAATACCTTTATTTAGTAACGTAAACCTGTATCTTCCTCTTTTAAATTTGTAACATATTTATTTATTTCTATTATTTCCTTTTGTCAACAAGGCTTTCGTCTTTTATTGTAGGATAGGTGAAATAAGTAAGTTTTGGAGATTCGTGTTTTCTTAGAAAATTAATAAGGCAGGACTTCCATGATAACTGTAACAAAGCCAATGTAAAATTTAAACTTCTCTTTGGACACGCTAATCTAACTAGTACAAAGTCCCTACATTTATGTTTTTATAGTCAATCACTTCAGGCAGAACGTTATCACAGCTTTTATCTGCAGAACTGGGAACATCTCTCATGGTTTCAGACAAATTATTAAAAAATTCTTGATCAATTTCTTTACTGACGTTTGCACGACACCTTTTGATATTCTGAGCAAAACGCTCTGCTAAAATCTCGTTTCTTGCCAGAAAAGAGTAAAACCACTCCACTCCGGGCATATTATCTTTAAAACGTTTTATTATACGGCCTTGCCTATCAATATACTTTTTGATCAGACCCCGTATATCATTTCGAGTCATGGGAAAACCCCATTCACTAAATATTGCAATTTCTTCGGCAATTAGTTTTTCATCTGCATCGAATAGGGCTATTTGTCCTTCTTGTCTTTCTGTATGTTTTTCTTTGATTTTGTCACTGAGTGTAAATCTAGGTATATTATAGTATGTTGCTACTTATCTTATGTTTTTTTTCTACATCGTATATCCAACAATGCTATCTCCAAGTTTTCTTTTGAACAGTTTATAAATTAAGCACCAATTTTCTTCTTGTAAGCTCTAACCATTGTGTCCGGATTCACCACACCTGTGGACAATTTTTTATTCAAATATATTTTTCTAAAAAACAATATGAAAAATTTGTTGTTTTTTGCAAATACATTTTGTTGGGAGGATAGGCAATATCCTACCAGAAGCAAAATCCTCATATACCTACTGACATTTATGTGATAGAAGTTTCTTTTTGAACTTTCTAAAAATATGGAAAAATAGCAACTTACTAAAAACTCACCTGCACGTCGTAATTGACATTTTTGAGGCAAACAAGTACACCCTATCAAAGTATGCATACTACTTAAACGATAGCGACGGGTGCCGTTATTATTAATCGGACTATTTTGGAGACCTTAACGAAATTGCTCAGAATACCACCAGTGACCGAATTCACCCCGCCAATGCGAATTCACCCCAAGTGATGGTACATCTGCAATTTGCGGTCCTCTGTGAAATATTTTTACAATTTAATAATAATAGCACTTTATAAAGACTTAATTTGCTTTAATTATTTTATCTTTATGACATGCCACGAAGGCCTATATAAACCTTAGTAACATATTTTTCTTAGTACTTACAAGGTACTGTGAGTTCCGGGTTTTTAAATATTTAATCAATGTTATTCCTTGGTTCTGTCAACGCTGTCTAAGCACCAGAGCATGCAGCTATTGCATTTTACGGCACCTTTTAAACAACGCGGTAGTTCCACCACAAACAAATAAACCACACCTAAGGGCACATTATGCTTACTGACGGTCATCCATCCAATTACTAACCGTGCCCGGCCTTGATTAACTTTGCTGATCTCAGGAGAAGCGGTTTTTTGATGCGGTGAAGGCGTACATAAGTCTCTGCGTTCTCGGGAATCGAACCCGGGTCACTAAGCCATCGAGAAAGATAAAAATTTAATAAAAGTCGGACAATTTAAAAATATTTTAGCTTTATATTCAGCTTCCATGAGTTTTGAAGCTAATTTAAAAAAGCACAGTCTAAAACAAAGGCAAAGGTTAAACCTGGAACATTATCCAGTAGAGTTTTAACTTGTTACTTTTCAATAAATTTACGTAAAAAATGAAAATCACGCAAAATAAAATTAAAAAGCAAAAACCATAAGAAAACTTACTGCAAACTGCAAAATATGGTAAATTTAATTGTATGATTTTAAAAGTTATTTTTACATATTAATTTTTTGTATTAAATAGTTTAGCACATAGTAAAATGCTGTAAAAAAATACTTAAAAAAATCAATATGGCGTATAGAACCTTTTTTACTGAATTGTAAGAACCCACACAATTTGGCTTTAATACTTCGACGTTTTCACAAAAATTGCCAGCTAAAATGTGAGTAAAATTGGTTAAATAATTACAGTGGATCAAAAAATGAACGTCTGTCGATTTTTTAGCATAAAGGGAATTATGGCAAATATTTTTCTTAAAAGGTAGAAAAGGGTAGTCATAAAAACATGATGTTATGAAGAGTGTCTTTCATGTGTTATTGAAGCTTTAAAAATCCGAACGTTCAAGTCGAGATACTTGGTTTTTCAAAAACAAAACTAAAGATTTTGGTTTTCGATTGAGTTGACACTTGAGACATTGTTATTGGGTTACTCTCCGTATAGTTTGGAGTGGACATTGTGGAATTTTAAACTTTTTCCTTCCGCCAAAAAACAGCTTAAATGCTGACGATTTTTGAGTGATGATAAATTAATATCAGCATTTGAAACAATTTCAACTTACTTTTATAAGAATAACTGGCGAGATTATTTTTCTTTTTGACTTAGAGAAAATTTTTCAAAAAAAAAATGTTAGTATGACAGATCTTTTAATTGTGTAGGTACCGACTACGTAGGTATAATTAATTGCTTAGTTAAGCTAAACTCACTAATGTTTTTGCTTTAAAATATCTAGCTATTATAATTATTTAATTTATTTATATGTTACTTAAGAATGATTCTTTTACCGTTAATTACAAATAATTTTATGCCATGTTTAATAATTCAGAATTGCTGCTCTAGCGGTTTTAAAGCATTTAAAAGTTTCAGTACTTTTTACTTTAACCCAGTATATTTTGTTTAATACCTATGTATTATATAAATATTAATAAAGATACATATATTTTTAGAGCCACAGCCATACTCCAAATGTGAAGAAAACGCGTTTGCACCTTACCCAGGAGACTGCACACAATATATGCATTGCCTCTGGGGTAAATACGAAACATTCCAGTGCGCTCCAGGACTAAACTGGAATGATGTAAGTTCTTCTATAGCGCTTTGGTTTGTTTACTAATTTTACATTACATATTTTTTAAGGAACTTAAAATTTGTGACTGGCCCAGAAAAGGATCACATTGTGAGCCAAACGAAAATGAAATTGAGAATACACCAAGTGTTCAAAAACCTACTTCTTCAAAACCACCACAAACCGAATGGAAACCTTCAACACCGTTAGTACCTTCAAAGCCAACTTCTATTCCTACACAGTCAACCACTCAGTGGGAGTGGAAGCCCCCAAGTACAAGCGAACCTGGAGAAAACCCATGGGAATGGCATCCCCCTATTCCTCCTACGTCGGAAAAACCACCACTTTCCGAACCCCTTAAACCAAAGTCCGATTACTTTAAAATAGTTTGTTACTTTACAAACTGGGCGTGGTATAGAAAAGGAGTGGGAAAATACTTACCAGAAGATATTGACGAAAACCTATGCACCCACGTAGTTTATGGTTTTGCCGTGCTGGATTTCTCAAACTTGATAATTAAAGCCCATGATTCATGGGCTGACTTTGACAATCGTAAGTATTTATATCTTTTTTTTTATATTATACAGAAAAGACATAAGGTCCGTTACCTTCCCTCTTACTTTTCTTAGTGACGGATAGGCCATAGGGCAAGCTGGGCAAATGACGGTGCGCCGCCGCGATTTCGACACTGCAGCGCCGGTACGTTGAAGAGAAAAAATGACTCTTTTATATATAATAATTACAAAAATTTGATGATAATTCAATTTTGACTCCTTAATCTAAATACTTGCAAAATTTACAAATTAATTTTTTAAAATGTAATGATTTAGTAAAGCATTTTAAAAATAAAGTCACATCTTTTTCACGCGATTTTGAGCGAGTAAAGTCGTCAGCAGACAATTTCGTGACAAAAATGAACTCAATATTGGAAGAAAAAGGTATTGACGCCAATGTGGAAGAGGAGTTACCGGTTAAACGCCAAAAGAAAATAAAAAAAGATCGGACATATCAGGTTCCGATTCTGACAAGGAATAGCTGAGCGTATTGATAAATACAGAATTGATACTAATAACGATATTCTGGACACCGCGGTGACGAGTATTAGTGCAAGATATAATGAATCCAACTATCGAATTTTTGCATACCTAGATCCTAAAAATTTCGACGAAGTCAACGAAAAAACAATACTAATGAATGCTTTTAATAAGCTTAGGAAAATTGTTGATAAAAATAAACGAAGAAGCTACCGCAAAATGTTTAAGAAAAGAATTGACCACTTTGCTGAGAACTGGCCAAGTTTGAAAAATGGCTTGAGTTCAATCGAAGCTAAAGACAATGATGACGAAGAAATTCCGGACAATTCTGAAAGCGAAGACGAAGGAAAATCAAACATAATGATGAAGTCGATGAAGAGAACAAGACGATGAAATTCGTTTTAAAAAATATACCAATTTTTGTCCCAAGTGCGTGATTTGCTGCCTTTTAGTTTTAGAACGGTACAGCTTAAGTGCCTATTCGATTGTCGGTTTGGTATATAAATATCTCGCAACGCAGTCCATCACTCAAGTGGCTGTTTTTCAAAACTGAGAGACATCAAAAGTCATTTACGAACTACTTTACGTCAAGAACTTTTATCCAGCTTTATGCTCATGTTGAAAAAGATATCCTTCATAATCTTAATGTTGAAAAGATAATCGACTGGCTGCACAAAATTCAAAACTATTAAAAAATTATTGCTACTTTAAATTTATTATTACGTATGTATCTCTTTGAAAAAAAATATTTGTGTGCTCAGTTATATAAATATACTTTATCAAAAAAAAAATTATATGTGTGTATTGGAGGGGGGGGAAGACAAAACTCTTATGGCGCCGCATCACTCCAAACGCCCGGTAATAATTTTAGCGCCCATCCGTCCCTGTACTTTTGATTTATTAGGCACATTGTAATGAAATCTCAAATGATATTACGTGAAAGAAAACTCAGTTTTTTAATTGAAAATGAGAACTTCATATGTCCAAATGAATAAAATATATATACATAGGATACTTTACTTTAAAGTCTTAAGTAAATAGTAGAAAACCAACTAAAACTGAACCTAATTACAAAAGTAACACTTATAAAAACATAAAAAATTATAAAAGATAACTCCAAATTTTCAGTTTAAAAATGTTGGAAATGCCCACCTTGCACCTTTTGACAAAATAACCTCCTATAAGAGATTTTTCTCTATATTCTGGGGATTTTGAGGATTACTCCTACATACCCGCCAGTGATACCTTGTTGACTTGTTGGGGTTGATTTAAAAAATCCGGAACCGTTTTATATGTCCGTCCGACATGTTACTTTAGGAGAAGTGGATAATTCTCATCTTATGATGATAAATTTTATTACTTTTAATTTTTTTTTAACGAAGGAACCTAAAATATTACACGTTCACTTGATTGGTACTTTGCTGGACATTAACTACCATTTCTAGACTTTAAATTTAATTCATCAAACATCAATAATTTATTTTATGTAATATTTTTAAAAGTTTTCTTATTAAATTATATTAAATATTCTTATTATTAACCATTATTGACAAATGACATGTAAAGCATTTTCATGTAATTCTGAGGTAAATAATCGACATTGTCATGTATTGTAGAATTTTACAAGAGGGTAGTTGCATACAAATCCAAAGGTGTGAAAGTGTCAATTGCTATTGGTGGATGGAATGATTCACAAGGAGATAAATATTCAAGACTAGTTAATAATCCTGCAGCACGAAGGCGGTTTATTGAACACGTTGTAAAATTCTTGGATAAATGGGGCTTTGATGGCTTGGATTTGGACTGGGAATATCCTAAATGTTGGCAGGTAAAAAATAAGTATTTAATTACATATTTTGACAGAATATTGTTGTTAAATAAGTAAAATTGTCTAATAAAAATCCTAGATAATAAACTTCTTTAAATGTGGCTAAGAGTATTTTAATAACATATTTTTATACATTTTTAATATTAACTTCCTGCCCAATGTTACAATTGACAAATTAAAAGAAATATAAGTGGGATAGCCTTTATTTTATGTAAAAGATAGCCGATTTTCTACGCCTAACCCCCCTTTTATCTTTCAGTAACCACAATTTACATTTTTATTTTTAAAATTAAATACAATTTTAAATAAAAGGACATGTGGTTGGTATATAGCCCACAGCTAGGCTGCCTTTTAAAAGTAGACACAGTTAATGTAGTAAAAGCTATGGTCCTTTCTGGAGCATTACTGGATAAATGCCATCCGTTCCTGGCGATTTATACGGTTCAAATGAGTTTATCGCCCATTTAATTTTGTCTACGTTAATCACTGATTTTGCTACCTGCCAGTCTTCCCTTCATCCTGGAAAGTGTACCCTAAGTAGTTCTCTCATGGTCTCATTTGCCGTTCTTGTGTGTAAATATTTGTGATTGAGGTTCTTTCGAAAGAATCTCATGGAGTCTCTCTCTTAGCTTTCCTCAGTGCTTTGTTGTATTCGCTAAGGGCGTCTCTATTTCCTTTAATCTATATAAATAAATATACAAAAGTACACAAAAACTAAAATAGCGAGTGCAGAATTAAAGAACAATTTTTACTTGAAAAAGCCATTAAAAATAAAAATGTTTAAACTCTGGTTTATTGTAACGTAATCCTTACTGAGAAAGCTCTAAAATCTTACCAAGGGGAATCAATTAATACTTAACTCTATCCAATAATTAGTAAGTAAATGAATCGAAGAGGCGTTTAGAAATTTAATATACCAGTATTATTTATACCTATACCAGAATTTTTAAGTCCAATCTATTTTTAGGTGGATTGCAAAAAAGGACCGGATTCCGATAAACAAGCATTTTCTGCATTTGTAAAAGAACTCAAGGAAGCATTTAGACCAAAGGGTTACTTGCTTTCAGCAGCCGTATCACCGAGTAAAACCGTTATAGACGCTGGTTATGAAGTACCTGTACTAGGTGAATATCTTGACTGGGTGGCAGTAATGACCTACGATTTTCACGGACAGTGGGATAAACAAACAGGACACGTTGCACCTCTCTTTTATCATCCAGAGGATGAAGTACCGTTCTTTAATTCGGTAAGTTAATGAGTTAGGGGTAGTTAGAGGTATGAAAAAATGAGAATTTTATTTTTTTTGTCACTAAATCAAATTATTTTATAAAACTCAACTTCACGAAAATTTGAAAAAAAATTAAAATAGTTAAAGCCGTTTCTGTTGACTCTTTTTCGTAAGGAGTGTCTTGTGGTGACCATCACAAATCCTTTGAGCTTTAAAAAAAATGACAAAATAGCGGCTTCAGGATTTTTTTTTAGATTTTCGAGGAAAAACTAACAGTTAATTGTTTATAAAAAATCGAAATTTAAAAATCATTCCTTTGATCAGGCACTAGTTTTTTATGTTTTCCTGTATAAATTTCATTGAAATCTATCGAGGGAATTTCGAGATACAGTGGTCACCAGTTCAAAAACATAGTTTTGAGAAAACGTGTATAAAGTCTTACATTTCATTTATGTAGAGTTTATGTAGCGTTCCCGAGCGCCCCAGAGCCCTTTGTTAATTGTCGAATAACTTGAAAAATATTTGTGAGGTCTACTTCAAATTTAAATAGTATATTTTTAAGATATTATACTTTAAGAAAATGAAAAAAACAAACGGCCGAGTGATGATCGCATTGTTAAATTTAGCAATGGACTTAGCAGTTTAGAATGTTTAACAAATTGTTATTCAATGATTTTAGTAGGCAACCTGTTAAAATCTGACATTTTGTTAAACATTCTAAACCGTTGTTAACTTTTAACAATTTGCTAAGTTGACAACAGTTTAAAATGTTTAACAAAATGTCAGATTTTGACAGGTTGCCAACTAAAATCATTGAATAATACTGACAATGACGTTTTGTTAAACATTCTAAACTGCTAAGTCCATTGCTAAATTTAACAACGCGATCATCACTCGGCCGAAAATCTTTTTTTTAATCCAAACTACCCCTAACCCATACGTGAATCATATCAGTATGCTACATTTTCTTATAAAATCTAGCAATAAAAATTAAAACATAACTTAAAATAATATAATTAATGCTATAAAACTAATCATATTAAAAATATACTCTTTTAACAAAGAACCTACTGAGGTCTAGGTGCAGTGGTATATTACCACCCTCTGAACATTCAGATACTCTTTTAACAGGGATGAAATATTGTTATCAAATCAATTAAAAAAGGACAAAATTTTAAAGTGATATATAAAAAATTATAAATTTTATTGTCAACATCTCAAAATAACATAATCGATTGTAAGGACCTAAAAAAAGAAAGAACACCACATTTTTAGCACCTTAAACATGGATCGTCAAAACAACGAGGAGATCATAATATTAAAAAATAATTAATAAACAAAAAGAAAGGTTTGCAATCTATAATGTATCATATTCAAAAATGGTATAACATTCCGGGCAACCTAAGTTGCGGCATAAAGAACTCCGCAAAATTCTTATGGAAATTAGCTCTCGGTCGAATTTCCTAAAATCTTAGTATGTTGTAGTACTTGACCCACCAATCAAAAGTTTCAATGGGCACTATTTCGTAGAAATCAATAGTTTTCGTGCTACACACTCTGGAAAGCTCGATGTCTGGGTACCTACCCCGGGTCTATCAGACCACCGTATCCAAGGTTACCCTATCAGACAAATTGGGTATGCTCTATAGAAGGGAGATATACGCACTTTGGGTTTTTCACCGAAAGAGGGTGGACAGCCCGGGAGCTCGTTTTTTAAAAAAGGGAAAAAGCTTGATTTGGACAAAAAAATTTATTATGTGCAGAAAAATTTTTAAAAATTTGGGAGGTATTTTTAAGTTTCGGTCCTGACTGAAAAAGGTTTTTTTAAACAGAAATTTTAAAATTTTTTTGGATTACACATGTGTTTTCTTAGAGAAAAAAAGAAAAATATCAAAATGTCGACAATTTCACGTCTTGTCTGCGGATGTGTAACTTAGCTTTGCTACAAGAAATACAATGCTGTGAATGTGTGTCTATTTGCGGGGGGGGCGGCGAGTGTACATTTGGAAAAACCTAGGGTTTAGCAAAACCTGGGGGCTTAGACCAAGGATAATGCTTTGGTTAAACAAAAGTATAGGAAATAACCATAGTCACGAGATTGGTATGAGTTGCATACCGGGCGCTTTAAGAGGCAGATCTTCTATGGCTATGAAAATGATCCTGGAAAATATGGACGCACAAGGGCATATTTTCAGCTCTTGGAAATGAGATAAGATAACATAATAACTTTATAAACCAGGTAGAGTCAGCTGCAATCCTGGCATATGGACAAAGGTTTGGTATACTGATGGATCAAAGACAGATAATGGAGTGGGTACTGGTGTATTTCTCGCAAGGCCTAAAGCAACTTACAGCTTTCCATTGAAAAAGAAAAGAAGCCACAGGAAAGCGAGTTTTTTAACAAAAGGGAGCACTGTAAGCCAAAAGCCTGCAGTGCAAAGTATGGACATGCGACCAATCCTGCTTAAACCAACCAACCTTACTAAATAATTTTTTATAATTTTTATATAGAAAAAAATAATAAATATACAACGGAAAATGTCTATCTACTTTTTAAAGTATTATCTATAGGCCACTTTTATTTTTACCAATATAGGAACATTTTTTGATTAAGAAAACCTGTAATGTTTAAAGCGAATGAATTTGGAGCTACTGAGTTAAAATATGTTCATTTAAATAATTTTTTATTATAACAAATTTTTTTTTCATTTCAATCAAAAAACATATTTGTTTTAGAACTTCTCAATTCACTACTGGATTTCTGAAGGAGTGCCAAGAAAAAAAATTGTGATGGGTATGCCATTGTATGGTCAATCTTTTGGGGTTTTGAGAACGAAAAAGAAAATGGACTTAACGCTAAAGCTCCGGGCCCGGGGACAAGAAGGGAACATATACAGGGGCCGGTTTTTTAAAAGCTTATTAAAATAGGGATAAATTAAAAATAAGGAGGGATGTAGTTCAAGATCCAAAACGAAGGATAGGCCCATATGCTTACAAAGGCAATCAGTGGGTGAGTAGCAACTTAAATATCAGCAATTTAATTAAAGTATATTTTGTAAATACTAATGACTTATATTCTAATATAGCTTAGTGAATAAATAATCAATGTTTATTAAATATAAAACAGTTAGAGTAATTTCTAAAGTTTAGGTTTTTTTTCTGATATTTACCTTGACCTAAATTTAAAAAAATATATAAAAGGTACATGTTTGGGAGAATCCATTATATAATTGGGTATTTGATTTAATTAAATGGTAGCCATTTTAAAGACCCATACTTATTTTATAGGTTTAACAGAAAAATATGGACTTTAATATTTTAATAAAAAAAAAATCAATTTTTATTCTAAATATAAAATGTATTCTTATTATGTTTGTCTTATTTTAATATTCAAAAAGAATATAGGATTTTTCAATTTAAATTCATTTTTTTCATTATTTTTTTTTTTTTGCAATATCGCATAAAATCATAGAGCATTTCGCCTACAGAAGATAAAACAAAATTATTTTTATTTTGGAACTTTTTCTAGGAAGGCTTGCCTTCTAATTTCATACCAATTTATTTTATCACAAATATGGGATTTAAAAAGAACTAATTTTTATCCTATTAAAAAAGAGTAAGTTCAAATATTTCTTTTTTAAAAAAAATACTGCCGATGAAAAGTTTTTGTTATTAAATTTGGCAAATAGGTGGATGCACCCTTAACATTTATCGTTTTTTATAAGCATCATAAGCATCTTACCTAAACACACAAATAAGGAAATCCTAAGTTTTGTTCAATCAACAATACTTAATTAACAATAATTTAAAGCAAGTTTTGGAACTAAGTTATTAATACTAATAATTTTTTAGTTTTAAATGTATATGTATACTACTTATAGTGTAATATTATGTAATAGGTATCATTTGACGATCAAGAAATGATAAGAATTAAATCTGAATATATCAGAAAAATGGATCTTGGAGGAGGAATGATTTGGGCTTTAGATTTGATGATTTTAAAAACAGATGTGGTGAAGGTCGTCACCCACTTTTGACCACAATTAGAAATGTGTTAGCTGATGCAGGTACCGGAATACCGGAAGTAATTCCACCCATTGATGAAGATGATGAACCTCAACCTGTAGGAAAGCCAGAAGCTGTTGAGGCTGAAGAAGATGGAGAATTGCATCCGTCTAGGGTCAAGTTTCTACTCATGATCATTTCTCATTATCACCAACTACACAAAAAAAGACAAGTTCTATAGTTTAAAACTAACAGTGAATATAAAGTTGTTCAAATTTTTCCAATTGGGCATGGTACCGACAGAGCCGGGGAAAGTATTTACCATCTGATATTGACCCTGATTTATGTACCCATATTGTCTAGGCTTTGCGGTGTTAGATGGTGATCAACTCATTATTAAAAACCACACGACACGTGGGCTGACTTTGATAACAGTAAGTAATAAAACATATTTGATAATAGTTTACATAACTGACCTACAACACATACAACAATTAGTTCTAGTTTTGGTGTAATTCCTTTTTTTAAATATAGTTAATCTTGGTGCATCCCTGTCATTAAGTAAAACAGTTTTTAAGTATAGTGTTAAAATTTTATATGATTTGGTATATTTTTTTATACGTGTTTAAAAGGTTTTCTGTCCGAATACCGCAGTTATTTTTTTTAACCTTTTTATTTCTTATTTATTTAAAAATTAATTTTCGTAATGTATTGTTTTTTAAATTTTAATATATGTTTCCTAATGCTTAGGTAGGTAGGTACACACCTTTTTAAATTTCTTCTAATAGGATCAGACTTCTAATGAATCCGATACCAGATTGGGAGAGAGTTCTACATCTCCTCTTACTCGTGTCGCTACCGGACACGAGCACAATGTGTTCTGATGTGTTCTGGTGTCCCTGTCTCCTGGAGAGTATGACGAGCAGACGGTTAGATCCGTCATGCTCTCCTCTCCCGGTCTAGTGACGTGGGTAGCTACCAGGTCCTTGTTATAGGAACCAGATGTTCTTTCTGAGGCGTATCTCCGGCCTTACCCTCATGAAACGGCCCATCCGCTTTCTGTTTAAACCCAGGGAACCCTTTTCCCTATAAAGGCGGTTCCTTCCACCTTCTGTTTGGATTCAGGGATCCCTTCCTAAGCACTTCTTTCCTATGAAAGCGGTTCTGTCCGCCTTTTTGTTTGGAGCTAGGGAAGTAATAGTCCACCACTGCAGAGCCCCGCATTACCGCAGTAAGGTTAGATACTCTGAGAGGTCGCCCTGTATCTCAGAGGCACCGTTGGAGACACCCGTTTAAGGCACAGGGTGTCATTCACTCATCAGCACGGTATGCTAACACCTTGAGTTAAGCCTTGTGTTCATCTTAGCTTCGGATCCGTTCCATACGCTACCAAAAGAGTTGCCGATAACCAGCAACTCTAGGGTATGTTCCAAAATCCTACTGGGCTCAACCACGACAACGACGGGGAACACACGTTGGGTTTGTTTAGACTTAATCTATATTTGAAATATTTGATAATTTTAAAATAATTCAAAATTTTAACGTAAATAAGTAACGAATTTATCATTCATTAAATAAATAACTTATTAGTTTTCTTTTATTTCCTATTTTATTTCCAAAAATTTTTATTTTTCTTTAAAAAATGGGAAAAAAATTTTTTGGCCAATTTTTTTAAAAGGTTTTTTTTATTTTTTTTGGAAAAATTTAATTAAAATTTTTAAATTTTAAAATTTTTTTTTTTGTTATACCCTAAAAAAAAAAAATGTTTTAAAAAAAAATATAAACAGGTTTTTGATAACCCCTTTAATAAGGGGGTGATAGTAATCAAAAAGGGTTTTAAAAATTTTGAACTGTTTTTTTTTTTATTTTTTAAAAGTATATTAGGTGACGCCATTTTCAAAACCATTAGAAACTTATTATTATATAATGGTAGATTACCCAATAAAACCGAACTAAAAAATTTTTTAAAATTTTGGGGTGACTTGAGGTTAAAATATTATATTTATAAAAGCTTTTTTGACAGAAAACTTAACAAAATTTTAAATAAACAATTTAAACATTATTATGCTAAATCGCCATTGTTTCTTACAAATTTTAAAAGGGTTTATTTATCCCTGTAAATGGTAGCTCCCGATGGATTTGGGTTGAGAATATCAAGGCAAAAAAATGATGGACATTTTCGGTGCAGCTAGAAAACAGATCACGGCCAAGTTGATTGTGTCAGTTACAGAGTGTTATTTAAATTTTCACGATTTTAAACACCTTGTAACAGTAAGTTTGTGTAGAAATTTACGAAAACCCAGTGGCGTTTTTAAATTTTTTTTATCCGTTACAGTTTTAAAGACACAATGCAGATTTGCTTTTGTCTAATGGGGCACCCTATGTATTATTTTGACTATTCGTTTTAAAAAAAAAATTATTTTTTATTGATATACACATTTTTTTATTTGTAAAAAAAGAAATTTGTGAAAAAATTTTAAGAACCTGAATATAGTATTTTAAGTTTGCACCCTTTGTATACATTTTTATTATTTTATCATGTTTTTTTTAATATTTATTATTATTTAAGTTATTTTAATTTTTTTTATTATTTTTTTTAACAATCTATAGGCAACTAGGTTTTAATCTTTTTTTTAAAATTTTTTAAAAGTTATTAAAAGATTTTTTCGGATATCTAATCAAATGCATCTGTAATCCATTTGCACTTTTTTCCTGGTGTCGATATAACATTTAACAATATATATTTAAAGGGTTTTTTAACTCCTTTTCAATTAACTTAAAATTTAAGAACATAGAAAGCTAGCAGTATGTAATTTTTATTTTTTTTTCCTACATATTATACATAATTTTTCATTTTTTTTTCCAACAAATTTGCACTCACTAAACAAAATGCCTACTGTTGATTCATGAATAAAAAGGAGCAATAGGCTAATAATTTTAAAAAATATGTATTATTTAAAACGTAATCAAGGGGAAATTTATGAGCTTATTGCAATGTAGATACTTAATTTTATACAAAGTGTGCAAAATTTAAATTTTATAGTTTTTTTTTTTAGTTTTTTTCAAATAAAAATTTTCTTAAAATAAAAAAAAGTATGTAGTATCAATAAATAGGTAATCTTTTAAATAACAATTAGTCAAATAATAAACAGAGTATCTATTAAAAAAGGGGAAAATTGCGTTATAGCTTTAAAACCGAAATGATAAAAATAATTAAGAACGCCATTGATTCTACGTAAAACCCATAAATATACTATTTATCATTTTTTCTATCTTTATATAAAAAAAACCGAGATATTGCGTTCTAAAATCGTTAAAAATTTTAAAATGCCCGTATCTCCGAGACGAATTAAATTTGCCAGGGTCTTTTTGGAGTTGGAGTTGTTTTTAAAAGGGAAATTGAAAACCGGGGGTATCAGATTTGCTCCTGTAGTTTTCCCATTTAAAAAAAACCATCGAAAAGACCCCGTAAAATTTGATGTACAAATAATAAAAGCAAAAAATTTAAAAAAGTAAAAAATTTTTTTCTTGACTTAAAAATGGGAATGTCAAAATATTGAATTTGAAATAAAAAAATTACATTATTTTTAGTTTTTTAATTAAAAAACCCGTAATAGCTTTTGACGGTTTTTAATCATTTTTGGATTTATACTAAATGGGATGTATTTTTGGGAAATTTTATGAAAAGGTAACCCAATTGCCGGCATTAAAGATTAATTGGGGGTGGAAAAGACCCGCTGGGGCAAGATTCCCGATTGTTAATGATCCCCGCACGGCGAAGATTTATTGCACATGTCATGGACTTTATTTAAACTAATAACTTTGATGGATTGATCTTTTGGGGGT